>PVKS010021146.1:0-35685 GCA_004027875.1 Aplodontia rufa | reverse complement strand
CCTCTGTCCGAGGTGTAGCAGGCAAAAATTTTCTCCCATTCTGTGGGTTCTCTGTTGATGCTCTCAACTAAATCTTTAGCTGTGCAGAAGCTTTTTGGTTTAATTGCATCCCATTCATTTAATTTTGATTTTACAGCATGCGCCATAGGAGTTCTATTAAGGAAGAAGCGGCCAACTCCTATAAGGTGTAGTGTTTCCCAGACTTCTTTTTCTAATAAATTTAAAGTTGTAGGCTTAATATCCAGGTCTTTGATCCATTTTGATTTAATTTTTGTGCAGGGCGAAAGATAAGGATCTAGCTTCAGTTGTCTACAAATGGCAGTCCAGTTTGTCCAACACCTTTTGTTGAACAGGCTATCTTTCTTCCACACTATACTTTTGCCCCCTTTATCAAATATCAAATAATTAAAGATATGTGGGTTTGTCTCAGGATCTTCTATTCAGTTCCACTGGTCTTTGGTTCTGTTTTGATACCAATACCATGCTGTTTTTGCTACTACAGCTCTGTAGTATAATTTCAGATCAGGGATTGAGATGCCCCCTAATTCTTCTTTTCTATAGAGTAGTATTTTGGCTAGTCTGGGTCTCCTGTTGTTCCATACAAAGTTGAGAATTGCTTTATCTATATCTCTGAAAAATGCATAGGTATTCTGATGGGCATTGCGTTGAATCTGTAAAGGGCTTTGGGTAGAATGGCCATCTTTATTATGTTGATTCTGCCTAACCACGAGCATGGAATGTTTTTCCATCTACTCAGGTCTTCTGTAATTTCTTTTTTTAATGTTTGATAATTTTCTTTGAATAGGTCTTTAATATCCTTTGTAAGGTTAATACACAAGTATTTCATTCTTTTGGAATTGATGGTGAATGGGAGAGATTTTCTGATTTCTTCTTCTGTGGCTTTGTTGTTGGTGTAAAGAAATGCTAGTGATTTGCTGGAATTGATCTTCTATCCGCTTACCTTGCTAAAGTCACCTATAAGGTCTAGGAGTTTTCTGGCCGATGTTGTTGGGTCTTCTAGGTATAAAATCATGTCGTCTGCAAATAGAGATAACTTAACTTCCTCTTTTCCTACACGAATACCTTTGATTTCCTTGTCTTGCCTGATAGCTCTGGCAAGGGTTTCAAGGACTATATTGAACAAAAGTGCTCCCCTCCCTTTTTAATCCCATCCGTGAAAATCCAAGTAATGAACCTCCCTGACCAACCCTCCAAAAATAACTCATCACTTTAGTGCCCAAAGTGCTTAATTTGCTCCTAAGGGAGCAATGATGGGTAAGTTCTATCCTCTTTTTCTGTGTAGTATATGTCTATCATTTCACAGATCATGAACTTATATTTTTACCATATTGATAATCAGGCCTAGGACTTTGTGCATGCTAAAACATTGCATTATTCTCCCAGCCCCAGATTATGAACTTCTTGACAACAAATCAGGTGCATGGAAATTGGTTTCCCAAAAGTCATGAATTTTCCTAGAAATATTCCTAGCTTTCTCAGAGTTCTGCACCCCCCAGGAGGTACCAGAGCCCATTGATACATTTTCTTGGGAAAGGTTTTCTCCATCTATTCTAGGAGGCTCTTTCTTACAATGATATGTCACAGTGTAGACCTGCAATGCAATCAGCTCCACTGTTTCCAGTGGATGGAGGAGATTCTGGCCAGATGTGGGACTCAGTCCCTTTGGCGCTCCTATCCTATTGATGGCTGCAGAGGAGCTATGCTCACAGGACAGCCATACACACCTAGTGTCACTATATGGTAGGATTTGGAGTACTTTAGGTATTTCTTTGTGTCTAAGAGAAGCAACTGTGTCCAAAATCAATGGGCTCAGAGAAGTGGGCTCATTTGGACTTTTTAAGCTGAACATCTTTCTGAGTCCCTTGGAGCTTAAAAAAAGGCTATGCTTATTTTCTGTAAAGTATATGTCTACCAATGAGACAGTTTTGGAGTTGGTGGAGCTCAGTGTACAGCTTTAAGAGGATCAGTGAGGAATGAATGAAAGTGATTTCCCACTATCCTGTTTATCCTGTGCACTTAACACACTCTAATTATTCTACTCATGTAGCATATCCATAAAGTGTGCTCATCCCCAGCCCTGCCATGGGCAGCACTGTATCCTCCATGACAAAGTGTGTTGATGGTACAGACACACAAAAGGAAGGCAGCTATGCTCACCACTATACCACCAATGCCACAAAAGGAGAAAGTGATCTGTAGGTGTGTGTTGTGACTGAGTCGATGATTGTCCTTCCAATGCATGCTCTGAAGGATTAAGGAAATGGCTGTCTTAGATCCACTCCAAAGACCACAATCAATTCAGCCTTTCTCACCAATTATTAGATTACCTAGGGACACTGGAAGAGACAAAGACTGATGTTTGTTTCAATTTTTCTTGCTCATACTTTGAAGTTAGAGTGCAAACCAAGATTAAATGATGGTGGTCAGAGTCAACCCAGAAGTTACTTCAAGAGATCACTGGACTTCTGTTAATGCTGCATAGCCCTCACCAAACTGCAACCAGGAAAGGGAGTAGGTGGATGTGCCCTCATGCTTCAACTCTGTATTGCAGTGGGCCTCAGCAGGGGTGGGCAGTAAGAAGCGAGAACCCAGAGAAAACTGTTTCAAACTTCCCAGTACAGCAGCATGGTTATGCAATGACTGTATTCCCTATTGTGTTCCTCAGACATCCAGCATAGCAGAAATAACAATGTTGACCCCCAAAGGAACATCACAATGTCTTGAATTACAGTTGGGAGGATGCCCTTTGATGGATCCCAGAATCATCTCACTCACCTCTCTGTGAAAGGACAAGAGTATCTGAGTTTGAGAAAAAGCTGTCAGGGCCTTGGAGAAAAGATTGTTTTTGTTCCTAATAGACATACTCCCAAACTGCACTCCCCCACTCAGAAAATCATCAACATGACAGGTATTCACCATGCATCTTTTGCTCATATTTATGTTGCATTTCTTTAAGTGGTGAGAAATCATTACTATTACACACAGTAAGATAGTTGGAGACAGAATATCACTGAGATTCTTCTAGAATAATTGCATTCTTAAGCTAACAAGATCTTGGGCAAAAATGACAAAGCGAAAAATTGCAGGGGAAAAACAAGGATTCTTACAGCAGTGTACAAATGCATTTCTCTTAGTTGCTTTACCTAGTGGCTGTATTAGTGTCCTAGCCAACTCAGGTGGATATAACAAAATATCACCAACTGGGTAATTTATATACAATAGCAATGTATATAATGCTCACAGTACTGGAGACTGGAAAATCCAAGATCACCAGTGAGTTATGCTCTGTGCTTCAAAGATGGTACTCTGATTTAGTCAGCTTTTTCATTGCTGTGACTATAAAGGACCTGAAAAGAACAATTTTAGGAGGAAAAGTTTATTTGGGGGCTCACAATATCAGAGGTCTTAGTGCATAGTAGGCCACCTTCATTCCTTGGAACTCAGGGTGAGGCAGAACATCCTGGTGGAAGAATGTGGCAGAGGGAAATTGTTTTAGGCATGGGTCCAGAAAAGAGATTCCATGCCAGATATAAAATATATACTACAAAGGCATGCCCCCCAAAATCTACCTCCTCCAGCCACATCCTACCATTGTACAGTTACCAGTAATCCCTACCAGGGTATTAACTCACCAATTGGGTTAAGGCTCTTATAGCCCAATCATTTCACCTCAGCCTTCACATTGTCACAGGAGCTTTCGGTGGACACCTTTCATCCAAACCATAACATTGGCCTTGGTACCCAAAAGCTCATGACAATTTGACATTGCGAAATACATTTAGTACATTTTCAGGAGTCCCCATAGTCTAAACAGTTTGAAGATTGCCCAAAACTCCAAATCCAAAGTCTCTTCTGAGACTCAAGGCAAAATCTAAATGTGAACTCCTGTAAAAAACAAATCACGTTACATGTATCCAAAATATAAAGATACAAATATACGTTTCTATTTAGAAAAGTAGGTACATAGAAAGAAGGGATGGAACCAAAGCAAGTCTGAAAGCTAACTGAGCAAACAAGTCCTGTAGTTCCATTTCCAGTATCTGGGGCACATGACATCCTGATATTCTCCACAAAAGGCTTGTGTAGTCCCACCTCTGCAGCCTAGATGGTTGCTATTCATGTGACAGCTCTATTAGTTTGCCTGTGCTCTATTGCTGCAGGTTTCCTGGGCAGATGTTCCAAGGTACTGGCATTTCTTAATCTTAGGGAATCTCCACTGCAGCTTTGGCTTCCTTCCTCCTCACATTTACATACATCACCCTCTCAAGGGATGCCCACAGGAACACAAACCCTGGAGCACTTTTCCTGGGCTGTCAGGCCTTTCTTTGACATCTGGATGAAAGCCTCAATGACCCTCTAACTCCAGCATCTTGCAATCTTACAGAACCAGCACCATATGGTTGCCAACAAGGTCTGCCACTGTCTCCAACAGAAGTCAAGCCTCCAGAGACCATGGCACAGCAGCCTCTGAGTGTCTGGGTGGCTGAACATGTTGGAAAACCTTCCTAGGCTGCCTTGTGCAGAAAGGGTGCTCCACTTTTCTCAAAGGAATTTTTACTCCTTTGAGCCTGAGATGGGTGTGGTTTTGCCAATTCCTGAGATGCTCTCCTCCCATCTTTCTTTTTGCCTCTGGGCAAAGTCTTTTTCATTTAGTTGTGGTAATGTCTTTAACAATAGCAATTTCCTTATACCAAATTTTACTTCCATCTTTCAAGTCCACGATTTTCAAATCTTTCTGCTCTGCTTTCTGCTCCTCATTAGCACAGTAAACTTGATTAAAAGCTGCCAGCAATATCAATGCTACCTCCTGAATACTATGCTTCTTAGAATTTTTCTCTGCCAGATTCAGAAGTCCATCACTTTTAAAAATCAGTTTCACAGAAAATCTCATGGCATGGGCAAAATGTGGACAGTCTTTTAGCCAGAATATAACATGAATAGTCTCTAGTCCAATTGCCATTGGAGTCGTCCTGCTTTGAAACCTCTTGAGCTCTGCTTTTATTTAGCAGTCTTTTCAGTATTCTGGTCTTCTGAGCTCCCACCAGAATCACCCATTAAGCTCTGCTTACAACTATCTAAAGCATTTCCAACTTGCATCACTGAAGTTTTCAAAATTCCTCCCACAATTTCCAAAAAGCTCCAAAAGCTTCTAAACTACATGGTCAGATTAGTGACAGTAACAACTCCACATCTTGGTGCCAATTTTTGTTTTAGCCAGGTTTTTTTTTTGTTGTTGTTGTTGCTGCTGCTATGACTAAAGGACCTGACAACAACAATTTAAGGAGGAAATGCTTATTTGTGGACTAGTAGTATCCATAGAAGGTTGGCTTCATTACTTGAGGCTGGAGAGGAGGCAGAATATCATGGTGGAAGAGTGTGGCAAAGGGAAACTGCTCAGGGAATGGGTCCAGGAAGCAGAGAAAGAGACTCCATGTGCGGCACAAAATATGTACCCAAAGGCATGCCCCAGTGAACCATCTCCTCCAGTCACACCCTACCAGCATACAGTTGTTACCTGCAACCCTTATTAGGGGATTAACTCCTGATTGGGTAAAAATTCTTAAAACCCAGTCATTTCACCTCAGCCTTTGCATTATCACATGAGTTTTTGTGGGACACCTTTCATCCAAACCATTACAGACCTTCTTGCTGTGTTCCTTGCATGGTGGAAGGGATACAAGGATTCTTTAAAATCTATTCCCCTCTTTTTAAGGGTACTAATTAGTTCCAACCCCAAGGGATCTTTTATGCATTTATTGCCTCCCAAAGGCTCATGTGTTGATATAAATACACTGGAAAATAGAATAGACTTAAATACATGAATTTCAGATATATGTGAACATTTATATCATAAAACACAACCCTTTAAAAAATGTTGGTACAAAATAAAAAATAGATGGCCTTGTTTTAAGTGATCATGCTGACCTACACTGTGCAATACCAACCACATGTGATTATTTAAATTTCCATTCACTAGGACCAAATCATATAAAAAATTCACTTCCCACAGTCCTACTAGCTCCATGTCAAGACTCATAGCTTGTTCAGATTATAGAGTTTGGCTTTGTCTACCTGCCAAGGAGAAGTAGAAGTATACTCCAGACAAGATAAATCCACTGAGTAACAGGATGAGTGCAAATCTAGAATCAGGCTCCACACTCACACACTCTTGGACTTGGGCATGCCAGTTATGCCTAGCCTTACGTTCCTCATCAGCAAAATAAGAATCTTAAACCAAAGCCCTTACAACAAGGATAATGTGGGATTAAATGGGATACGATATTCAGTCAATGCCTGGCCCCATTAATAAATATCCAATAAAAGCCAGCTTTTAAAACAGAAGTTTCAATTAATCATGTGATCAACTATCAGTGTTAAGTGCCTAATGTGAGTAAAAATTTATTCTAGATGCTGGGATGCAGAAAGGATTAAAGAGAAACTAATGTCTTTGTTAAACTTACATTCCAGCAGGAAGGCACTGTCAATGGACAGGATTGATAAGCACTAGTATGCTGTTAAATTACAATTGCTGTAGGAGAAAAGGAAATCAGGATAAAGTGCAGATAGCCTGGGAGCATCTCTGCCACATGGAATAGGGAAATGGAGAAGCACTCGCCAAGAGCATGACGACTGAAGGGAGACTAATAGCGCTGAAAGAGGTGGCTGAAGAGAGTTGCAGGCAGAGGGAACAACATGAGCTAAGTCCCTGGATTGGCACAGGGAGGCAGCCAGCATGGCTCAGGGAGTGAAATACAGGGGATCTGGTTAGAGCCAAGGCACAGGACAGAGAAGGGTGAACAGGTAAAGCCCTGGAGGCCACTGCAGAGTTTTAAGCCATGAGTCAAGAACTTTAGCTTTTGTTTTTATCATAACAGATATTACAGAGCACTCAAAATGTGGCAGACACAAGTCAAAACTCTTCACTCAAATCATCATGTCTTAGGGCCAGAAGCTAATATCAGACTCATGTATTCCTCTGCAGAGGTGTAACTATGTTCCCAGAGAAGCAAATATGCTCAGAGGCAGAAAGCAGAGTTGGGTCTGTATGTCAAACTCTAGTCCACAGGGGGAGCCCTTGGTTTTGGGCACTGCCATGCACCTCTCCAGCCACAGTATAGACCCCAGAAATAGTGAAGCCAGCCACTTCGACGAGCCAGGCTGGATGCTTGGGACTGAGACAGGGTGGTGGCAGATAGTGATGCATATGGACAGATCCTGCACATCTTTTATAGCATAGGCTTTTCAGTTCCCTGAAGGATGGGATGTGGAGTAGGAGAGAAATAGGTAACAATGGATGACTCGAAGTGCTTCATCCTGGACAACTGGAAGGAGAGATTCACCATAAACAAGATAGGGAAAGTCAGATAGGGAAAGCCAGGGAAAAAGCAGGTCAGTGTGGCAGGGGAAGAGGAAGCTGATGGGCTCTGTTTTGGATATGTCATACTGAGCACTGTAATGGAAATGTTGAGCACATACTTCAGTGTTCCAGACCTTCAGGGTAGAAGGAGAGATAGAAACTCAAGATATTGTAACCATTATTACGTAGATTTTTTTCTGAAATCATGAGACTGGATGATGTCACACAGTAATGGAGTATAAACAGAAAGGAAATGACACCCAAGGGAGGCACCTAAATTCACCAATGTTCAGAAGTTGAGGATATGAAGAAGTTAGGAAGGGCTGGATCAGTGGCTCTGTGGGTACGGCACTTGCTTGGCATGTTCGAGTATGTGGGTTTGAACCCCAGTACCATGTATAAAACAAAGTGTGGGAGCAATGAAGGTCACATGAAAAACTAAATAAAAATTGTTTCTCTCTCTCTCTCTCTCTCTCTCTCACTGTCACTCTTTTCTTTAAAAATAAGAAGAAGAAGTTAGGGAGACAGATGAAGAGGGGATGAAATAGTAGAAGGCAGTGCACTTGGGACCAAGAGTTGGTATTTAAGTGTTGGTATTTTGTGTTAGGCACTATTGGTTTTTTTAAAATCATTTTACCATTTTTCTTTTTAGTCATTTCCTTCAGGATTAAAAAGTATAATGTATGTGAAGCCCTGAGTATACTTATCTATATGCAATAGAACTAAGCAAACATTTAAATAATAGAAGTGTTGGTATTCTTGTTGATATAGAAATCAATTGTGTCCACTGGAACTGTTGGGTCCAAGGAGATAAAGCCTGAGAACCAACCACTGTAATCCTCATCAAGAAGCTTAAAGACAACTTAATAAGCAGAAGACACTGCACTTGGGACCAAGTGTTGGTTATTCACAAGTGTTGGTTCTCCTGTTGGTATTTACAGGAATCAATTGTGTTTGCTTAGTCCAGGGAGATAAGGCTGAGAACTTACCATTGGAACCAGCATTGTGGAGGTTAAAAAGACCTTAATAAGAAATTTCTAAAGGATGGTAGAGACTTGAGCCTGACTGGAAAGGATTCCATAGAAAACAGGTGAAGACTAATTTCTGTACCCTTATCATTAACTGAACCCTGGAGCCTGACTGCATATAACAAGATGACCAGTTAACAAGTGACTTTGATCAAGTGTTTTCACTCTCTCTATTACTGAATTATGTCATCTGTCAAGTGGATAGAATAAGAAAACTTACTGTTGTGAGGATTCATTGAATTAATAAATGCCAAATGCTTAGGTACTGTCAAATTCCTAGCCATTATTCAATATTAATCAATATTTCTGTTAACATTACTGTTGTTCCTAGCACATATCATGGTATATAATATGATTTGTGAAGATTGTTTGCATATTGCCAGATAAGGGCCAAAATAAGAACTGTTCTGCCTATATATCGTATCAAAGTTAGAATCTCTGAAGTGAAGAGATAAGCAGCAGATTCTCAGAAACTTGCTTCCAAACTATTCCTGAGGAGGTAAGCTATAATTTACACTGTGTTGGGGTGCAAGGGATATATTTTTAAGAGAGAAAAGGACAGTGAAAGAGAGACAGATATAATAAATCTAATTTAGTTTTTCATCTGATTTTCATTGTTCTGACACTTAGTTATGTATGCGGTGCTGGGGTTCGAACCCAGATTCTTGTGCATGCCAGGCAAGTGCTGTAACTGCTGAGTCACTGCTCCAGCCCTTGCAAAGGATACTTTTTTAAAAAAAGAGAAAAGGACAGTGAGAGAGAGAGAGAGAGAGAGAGAGAAATAATCAATTTTTATGGAATTTTTCACATGGCTTTCATTGCTCTGACACTTAGCTGTGTACAAGAGTGCTGAGGTTTGAACCCGTGTACTTGTGCCTGTCAGGCAACCACTGTAACCGCTGAGCCACTGCTCCAGCCCCTGCAAGGGATATTTTTTTGTCTGACCTTCAGACATCATCACTGAAGCCATTCTGCTTCATACAGAGCAAGTTTGAGCTGCCTATGTCCTCATCAAATACAAAGACGTTGGATGGTGTCAGAATATTGTGAGCCCCTGCGTGTCAGCAGGGACACTGCCTGCACACTGGGAGCACTTTGCTCTCTGTTTCATTTAAAAACAAAACAATATCCCCCCACAGTAGTTAAAAAAAAAAAAACCCGCAGTAGTTCATTGCTGTGCTTCAGGAGGCATGGAAGCGGCTCTCCGAGTCATTGCAGCTTGGTTGTCTTGCAGCAACTCTTTTCTGGATCACCAAAAATTGAATACATAAACCAGGCTTCATGTTTCGTTCTCTCAATTCCTTCCCTGAGCCTGGGGTTGGGTGATGCTTGCAGGGAAATGAATAAGAGGAGAGAACTGGAGAAAAGGCCAGGGCAATGGTTGTACTGACCTCCAGACCAGAGCTGATGGCAGCAACTGCAATTGCAGGCTCCGACTTACCTCTGCCAGTCAGAAATGTGGGATCATGAAGAAAGCTCAACCCAGAGGGCTGATTAGTGAAGCTGCTAATTGTTAATACAAGTTAGATCACACCAAGGAAGGGATAAGAAGCTGCACAACATTTTGAGTATTGCTGTAACTCACTGGAGCAGACCAGAGGTCCAGAGAGCAGTATATTGATCATTTAGCAGCTGAAATGAAACTAGCTTGTGTTAATCAAACAGCTCCTCTCTGCTGAGCAGAAAATAGGGAAACAGAAGAACCACCTCAAACCCCCAGTTCTTATGTGGTTTCTTTGGCTGGACCTATGTACAAAATTACTACAGAGTTGACTAACATGAGAAAGATACATTTATTAAATTTCACTGTACATGGACATCTTCACCAGAGAGTGAAGGCCAAAGAAATGGCCAACGAACAATGCTTTTATACTGTTTAGACAAAGGACAATAAATATGTTATGTCAGGACAGGATGAATGGATCTTGCCACAGGGATAGTAGAGTTTAGAGATGCTACTAAGATATATATAGAAGCAAAATTGAAGCTAGTGAAAGATAAAGGCTACTTCACATGTTGTGCTTTCAGAATCATTGAAACTCCAATGACAAGTCTGTTGATAAAGCTACATTCTGGCCTTGGTATGTGAGGGACATCCCTCCCAAAAGCATTTTATGGCTTTCTGCACGTAGGAAAAGGCAGACCACATGGCCCTTTCTGAGGTTACAGTTTGTTCCTCAAGTGATTTTAATGTCAAATAATCAGTAAATCTATTTGGCATATATTGAGATGGCAAGTCCTTGATGCCTTCAGAATGAAGTGAGGCAAACATAGAATGTTTGCAATGTGGCCTTGGATTTTGTGCCCTCGTTTCCTCACCCTAAACTAGATTCCAAATTCTACTAAATTTCTCATCAGTCATACATACTTGTAACAAAAACTGGGCCACTTGTGGGTCTAAGAGTAGATGATTCAGAAGCAGTGAACCGAGGAAGTCCAACGGCTCCATGGGACCTTCCCAAATTACCAAGGAGATATGCTATCACTACAGATTAAGGTATATAATTCTTCCTGGTTGGAATAGAGAGAACCTGAGTGCACTCCTTTAGTGCTTGATGAAGTAATAGAGATAAAGCAACACCTCTTCTCTGGCTGGTTACCCTGGCCATGGAGAATCCAACCTGGCCCTTGCTGACCCTACCCTGAATGAGCTGCTTCCAACACAATCTGCTAGTTCCAAGCAAGAGCAGAAAGATTCATTCAGTAACAATGATCCTCAGAGTAAACAAACTCAAATCCAGTTAGGCCACAGAGCTCTGTCATCATTTCCAGAATAGGGCCTTTGGCAGATCATACAGTGAAAAGATGGTTCCATCTGTATCTCTTGTTCCTTGTGTTCTCTTTACTGTATAACTTATCATCCATCAAATTGATAGATAAGGGCTGTGTTCTCTCCCTGAACATTGGTTGAGTTCTGTGATTGCCTCAATCAGTAAAGTACAGCACGTAAAGCCACCTCACTTCCAATATCAGAAAAGTTCCATACACTTCCTTTGATGTCTTGGTACGTTATTCTTAAGTTCAGTTACCATGCTATGAGAAAGCCCAAGTAGACCACAGAAAAACCCATGTGGAGAGGAAAACTCAGGCCACCATATGGCTGCCCTCCCAGCCAAAAGCTAAACACATACTTTCAGTCATCTAGAAAGCAGTGTTGGGCCTTAGTGGAGCAGTCCCAAGTGGTACCTTAAAGAGCAAGACAAGACTTCTCCATCAGTTCTGGCAATCTTCAAATTCATGAGTAGAATAAATGATTAGAGCTATTTTAAGCCACAACAATTTGGGTTTGCTTTGTAGCTGAACCAGAAATATACAGAAACAGAGACATATAAAAAAAACTGCCTACCTCTTCTTATGGTCATTGTTATCAGAACTTGACCTTATCTGGAGGAGGCAGAGGAGGTGACTCTGTTGATGGAAGTCCTTACCTGCCAGGTAAAGGCTGACAATGATTATTTGCTTTCTGTCTTTCTGATTCCCAGCTTACACAAGGTGAGCGGCTGTTCTACTGTGTGCCCCATCATAATGTACAGGGCTACCAGAAGTCCTCAGAAGCAGGACCAAGAAACTATGGACCAAAGCCTGTGAAACTGTGATCCATAAATAAACCCTTTCTCCTTATAAGTTGATTATCTCAAATATTTTGTCACAATGACATAAAACTGACTAACACTTAAATAATTGGTAAAGATTCAAACTGCTACATCTTAAATAAAGTAAAATGAGTATTATAAAATATGAGTCACACACTTAAATTTCTAGAGAGGACTTCAGTCTGCATGACTGTCTGTGTAAATCTTCTGTTCCTTAGTATCTCATTAGATATACTCACAAAGTTTTGATAAATTTTTTATGTATGCCCTAGAGGTTTCATCTTTCCATATACAAAATCCAATTTGGACTTGAGAAGGAAAAATTAAAATACCTTAATTACTAAGATTTATTATATTTTTTCATATTGAAAATGTATTTTTTTATTCATTCAACATAGTCATACATATAGAAGGGAATCATTGCCACATAGTCATGATCACATACATAAAGACAGAGCAAGCCAAGACTGATGCCAGTTAGTGATTTGCCCCCTTTGGGTTCGCCCCCAATCCCATGTTTCCTACTTTACCCATGTTAGTTGGGCTACTCATGGAAGTCAAAGTTTCTCCAATGGGTTGATAACCCCCGTACTCTCTCCCTCCAGCTGCTTTTATATCCCCCTAATCCTTCCCTGCCCACCTCCCTGCATCCCCCAGTGTCATAGCCATGGTCCTGTTCATGTAGAAATTCACCCATGTTGAGGTTATTATTAACTTAGCCTACTTTCCGTCTGTTTCTGATTGTATTCTAGCTTCCACATATGAGAGAAAGCATTTGGCCCTTGAGTCTCTGAGTTTGGGATATTTCACTTGGCATAATGTTTTCCATCTCCATCCATTTGGCTACAAAACCATGTTATCATTCTAATAGCAGAGTAGAATTCCATTGTATATATGTACCACAGTTTTTGAATCCACTCATTCAAGTCCAAAAAGTCCATAAATATATGATTTATTATACTTTTAAACAAAGGAAGATTAAGTTTTTTTATCATTAAAGTTTAAATTCCCTAGCTATCTCATTTACAAGCTGGATCCACATTCCTTTATGTAGTTCACTTAATTTTACTGCTGCATGAAAAAGTATCTGGGCTTAGACAGAAATTTGTCTTCTGTGCTAGTACAAACTGTGTTCCATGATAAAACATGTGACTGTAATTTTACAAAGTGGAGATTAGATCACTGTTTGTCAGGAAGTTGGTAGGGGAGTCCCATTTAATCCCAGGATTGTCAGCAACAACACAGAATTAATTAATTTACCAGATATAGCAGTAAATATTGTAAAGAAGAAAAATGACTGCTAATACAGAATACAAAAGTATCTATAGGACAGCATTGAAGTCCTAATGTGGCTACCCAGGACCAGTGTTACTCACCTGAATAATTCAGTATAGAAATTTCAGAACAATGTACAGTGATTATTTTTAATATGTTAATTTTCTCTTTAGAATTACAAAAAAGAAATGTAGCTCATTTTGAAGTACTCTCATCAGCTGAGAGACCCAATTAAAATTAAAAGGTAAAATTGATTTTTCTTTGGGTTCAATTAAATTTTTCATTTGATTAGTCAGACCTGAGACCAGAAAAACAGGCTAAGCTAGAATTCTGTTGTCCAGAGGAATTATTGGACAACTGCTGCTAAATTCTGGTGTTACCCCATGAATTTGATCTCTGGCTGTAATTTGGTTCTAGAAAAAATTCTAATTTCAAGAGGAGACCAGCCTCAGCCCTATGGCTACCACCAGACCTGCTTTCTCAGACTAAAATGCAACCAAAGTCCTTGTTATTTAACAGAGTGTATTTTTCAAAACTCTATTATTTCATCAAAATTTCAGAAATATCTAAAAAAAATAGAAATACTTTTCATGGCAAGTAATAGAAATATTAAATATGTAGTACCAGAGCTCAGAGTCCATGAGGATGGTGCAGGCCATAATGACCAAAAACTCCTCCATATGTGCCCCCCCCCAACTGCCTCATCACAATCCCTGGTGCTGACCCCTCCACCCTGCCTTGAACATTTTCACATAAATGCTGCAGTTGTTCATACCTTGAAAACATGAATCTGATCACAACCCTCCCCTACTTATAATCACTTACATATCTCTATCATCTTTAGCATAGTTGAGAGTCTTCACACTCAGGAGGTTTCATCTCCCCTCTTCCAGTTCCCAGAAGCTCCTAACTGTGCTACACTCACATTCCTTCCTGTGCGGTACTCCCTAAGAACCACTATACAACTTCTTCACCAGACAAAGTGTTCATCATTCCATGGCAAAGCTTCTCCACCTTGGCATTGTAGATGTTGGGCTGGATCATTCTTCACTGGGAAAGTTGTTATGCACATGGTAGGGTGTGGCCTCAATCCACTAACTGCCAATCCAATTCCATTAGTCATGACAATGAAAAATATCACCCGATTCTTCAAAAAGTCACCTCAGGGGAGACAAAAATCACTTGTGGTTAATAACAAGTGAGAAATGTTTAAATGACAGGTCCTATGAAACATTTTCCGTGACTTCCCCCCTTGTACTCTCTGTATTGTACTTGTGTCTCTGCTCATTCACCTCTACACAAGAGCAACCTGAACATAGATCATGGCATGAGGTACATGAAAAATTAATGTGGATGGATGGATGTATGGATGAATGAATAGATGAATCAATAGATTGGTGGATCAGGGCATGGGTGGGTAGAAGGACAGTTGGAAAGAAGGAAGATGTGAATGGATGGGTAGAAGTATGGAAAAGTGAAAGGAAAGACAGACACATGGATGGATAGATGGATCGATGGATGGACGGATGAACAGATGACTGAGTGAGGGATTAATTGGATGCAGAGAAGGAGAGAGAGAGATAGACAGATGAATGGGTGAGTGGATATGTGGATGGAGAGGGAGGGAAGGATGGAAAGTAGGATGGATAGGTTATATATGTATGTATGTTTGGATGAAAAGATTGATCAATGATTATTGGATATGTAGATGGATAGTAAAATGATTTCTAAAATTAAAGAATAACTTTGCTTATAGCTAATAATTCTAGGTTTTAGGTTCAAGAAGTTTCTTCTTACGCACAAAGCAGAAATCACTGGCCACTCGGTAAGAGGGCTCCTGGCCATGAGGATGGCTCAGGCCACAGTAGCAAAGGAATCTTCCCTATGGCCATTGCCTCATCATCATGACCTTTGGTGCTGGCCCCCCACCCCTGCCTTATAGCATCATCAAAAAGATGCTGCAGTTGCTCACACTTCAAAAACATGAGTCTGATCACATTCCTCCCCTGCTTAAAATCATTCACATATCTCAAACACCTTCAGCCTAGACGAGAGTATTGACCTCAGGAGGCTTAATCTTCTGAGTCAGCATGAAATGATGGATGAATAAGAAGTCCTCAAACAATAGCCCCTCTATAAGATAGTGTATATACCATTTTATCCTCTTGAGCCAGGGAGTCACAGAGCACAGGATTATGATCTCTTGTGATAATAGAGAAAGAAAACAAAGAACTCCTGTGGCTACAATACTTAAGAAGATTCATACTTGAAAATAAAACCAAACTTCTGTGCTATGTTCTTCTTCAACAACAGTATTATTTATACTTGAAATATTTATCAGTTTTCCTTGAGTTCTCTACAGAATATAATTCATGATATAGAGAACAATATATCATCCCTCCCCCTCCTGCCATTCTCAATAACCTAGAGATAAAGCTCTGCCTCAAAGAAGTGAAACCAAATGCTGACTGGTGCTCAGATCCTTAGAGCCACTTCAAGATCTGGAGCTCAGCATTTCCCTGCATAGTGTGGACAGTGATCTCAGGACACTTCAGAGAAGATCCATGCACCCAGACATTAAGGAAATAATAGCATTTACTCTTGCCAGACAATAAAGTAATTCCAAGAATCCTTAACATGGATCATTTCACTACCTAATACATTTTAAGTTACTTAAACCCAAGCTTCAGGGCCAATTTCAATTCCTTCTTAATCCATTTTCCATTTATGGCCAACAATTCCCTCTCACAATCTCTATAAGTTCGCTTACACCTCTAAATTTTGACATTTTAAGGGCATCAGCCCCTGGTTGTCTTTGCTCTTCTGTGTCTTCTCTCTTCAGTCTCACTGTTTTGGAAATCTCTCCCAGTTTCTTTGCATATGATAACATTGATTTGCTGATGCCTACCAGTCTCATCTTGTTCCTAAATGCCAGGCTTTTATTTCCAAAGCTTCTGCTCAGTGTTTCTGTTTTGGTATCTAAAGTACATCTCAAATTACCAGATGACAAAACAGGCTTCCAGATCTTCCCCCAAAAGCTGTTCCTCCCACTGTTCTTTCCATCTCAGTGACTAGAAGGTCTCAGCAGCGTTCTCACTTCTCCATATGAATGTCCATACAGATAAAACTTTATTCCAAATCAAAGGAGAAGTCATAACTGAGTTCTTCCATAGACTCATGATTTCATGATTTCTTTTTTTCTATGTGTTCAACATAGTCTTACATATTGGAGGGAATCATTGTTACATATTCATGCATACATGGATATTGACAAAGTAAGTTAAGGCCAATCCTTGTTCAGGATCTCTCCACTTCATTCATTCCCTGATGTCATGTCTCCTCTGGAATACCCCCATGTTATAGATACAAATGAATGCATACGTGTATATTAATTTTTGAAATTTCTGAGTTTCTCTCCCTGCCTGTGTATAGTTAGGCTTCTCATGGGAATTGAATGTTCCCAGTTGTATTGGTAACCCCCCTTTTTCCTCCCTCCCTACCCTGCCCTCCCTCCCTTCTCCCCCCACCTTCATAGTTATGGACCCTCAGGTTATGTGAAATTTCAACTGCGGTGAGTTTATTACTTAAACTTAGCTATCTTTCATCCTGTCTTAGGTTTTACTCTAGCTTCCACACGTTTGGCCCTTAAGTCTCTGTTTAGGATATTTCACTCAGCATAATTTTTTCCATTTCCATCCATTTGGCTGCAAATGCATGATATTGTTTTCTCTAATAGTATAATAGAATATATATATACTATGTGTATAAATGTATGTATATATATATATACTATGTGTACATATGTATGTATATATCTATATCTATATCTGTATCTATCTATATCTACATATCACAGATTTAATCCATTCATCCAGCAAGGGGTATCTGGGTTGGTTCCATAGTTTAGCTATTGTAAATTAATCTGTGATGAACATCGGTGTAGCTGTGTCTCTGTAGTAAGCCGATTCTAACTCTTTTGGGAAAATAACAAGGAGGAGGATAACTGGGTTGTAAGGTGGTTCCATTCTTGTGCTTGAGGAGTCTGCACACTGCTTTCCAGAGTGACTGTGCAAGTTTGCAGTCCTACCAAAAGTATGTTAGTGCTCCTTTCTCCCCACAATACCTTCAGCACCTGTTATTGTTCATATTCTTCATTTCTGCCACTCTGTCTGGCATTTCTCTGATTGCTAATAATGTAGAATGCTTTCTCATATATTTATTGGACTTTTGAACTTCCTCTGTTGAGAAACTTCTGTTTAGTTCCCTAGCCCTTTTTGATTGGATTACTTGTATTTTTGGTGTTAGATTTTTTGAGTTCTTTATATATTCTGGTTATTAGTCTCCTATTGGATATATAGCAGGCAATGATTTTCTCCCATTCTTTAGGTTCTCTGGACACTCTTGTCTAATTCTTTAGCTGTGCAGAAGTTTTTCAGTGTAATGGCATCCCACTCATTGATTCTTGGTTTTAATTCTTGTGCTATGGGAGTCTTATAAAGGAAGGATGTGCCTACACTGATGTGGTAGAGTATTGATCACAATTTCTTATTCAAGGAGTAAGAACCACATGTGGATTTTCCTTCCCCTTTCCTTAAGGTACAAGAAGTCTAAAGATTAATTCTTAGCTGTTGAAAGAATCCAATTCCTGAAGAATTACAATAACCAATTTAGGACACTTCCTGTGTATCAGACCATATCTTAAGTGCTTGGCATATATTACCTCATTTAATCTGCATAGACATCTAAGAAATTGGTACTGTAATTATTATACCCCTTTTTACAGATGAAGAAACTGAGGAATAGAGAGGATCTAACTTTCACAACAACAGTATGTGGTATAGCCTGGACTGAGACTGGATAGTCTGACTGCTTGACCATGCTCTTACCCATGCATGTTCCTCTTTGGCCTTCACAGTGTCTTGGTAGGCATGCCCAACCTTGCAACTAGTTGGGTAATGCTCCAAGCAGGGGCTAGATCCTGACTTCACACCAGAAAATAGAGATAACCAATTCACATATTTTTAAAAAGTCCTAATGATGGCTACAGCATGAAGACCACTTATCATTGGCTTTGGTCCTGATCTCCAAGAATACTTGTGTGTTGGGCATTATTACACCAGAGTTTAGTTAAATTGGGTAGAAATTTCAACTCCTGAGTCATGGATTACTGTTAGCTGCTACTCAATACAGTCCTCAATCCAACAACTTAGTGAATACAGTGGGACCAGAAGCCTTGACTATAGGACTTCTGAGGCCTTTAAAATGCTATAGTGCATGCAGGGGTCAGGGGAAAAAATAGAGTATGTTTTTGCCATGTTTCCCTTATAATTTGAAGATAGAACCTTCTTTAGAGGGCAAACGGGAATTTTTCATTAATCCATTTTGAGACACTGCCCAATAAGAAGAAATGCCCTCTTGCCCAACCCATACTCTTAAGGTAGGTGGGGTACTGTGCTTTTTAATTCTTTACCCCAGGACTCTGAAGAGGCCAAAGAATGTTAAGCTTCTGGCTCCTGGAATCCATTATATTAAACTGGTTTCAATCCATCTCCATATCCCTCTCTGAAATTACACAGAGTATGTTTTCTCATCCTGTCTGAGGCCATTTTCACCCAACTTTGGTCTCGATTCCAGAATGGATCCTAAATTGTGACACTGCTTCAGTCCAGTAGCAAAGATGATAGTGGATGTTCTTTTAAATTCTGTAATTGATTTATCTCTATCATCCAACTTTCTTGATCTAGTTTGAACTGAGGTAATCATTTTATGCAAGAAGAAATGGAGTTTAAACAATGGAAATAATAGAATAAATATCACTTGTGATGGCCTTAGAAGTCCTTTCCTTCCACTTCTGCTGTACCAGAAAGCAAACTCAAAGAAGACTGTTTCCGTTCTATCTCTTATTCTGTCTTACAAGGAAATTTCAAGGACAGAACTCTTAGCCTTGTCACCTTGAAGGGTCTGTGACCCACAGCAACCTCATTCCCACAAAACAGAGGAGGAGATATCATGCCAGAATCACTAATGGACCATCCAATTTGCACAACAGGTATAAATGCCTTCCTTGCCCAGATATTGTCATGACTAATGCAACATCAGGAAAGCATGACTCATAGGATCATTCTGAGAGACAAGTACGAAGAGAACCTTTGAAAATTTCAAGGAAATAGTCCATGCAACTGTTTATATACAACACAAAAATGTTCATGCCCCAAATAATTTTTCTCTTTAATGCTATATCTTGATCAGTTGAAGTGAAGATTTTCACATCTCAAAGCTCCAATTTCACAGAAAGATCCCATGCAAGGAATTTATGTCTTATTTTAACTGTACAAAGAAATCAAGGGTTAGAGATTATAATTCAAAGAGTTTATATAGTTCCTTAATGGCTGCAAACATTGGAACCAGAACATATTGTTGCACCAAAAAGAAAGATCTCAAAGAATCTTCAGCTCATGTTATATATTCTGATGTAATCTTGACACCTTTCTTAGTGAAAATTAAGACTACTTTCATTCCTATTAACTCTGCTGAATTTACCCTCCCTTGGAATATAAGAAAAGTGGGACAGAGTATATGGAGAGGAATTCACCCTTGTGATGACAAAAGCCAATATACTTCTGCAGGGAAGTCCCATGTGATTAAGCACTAAGTAAAGAAAGATGCCCCAAATTGCTGCATATTGGTCAGAATAGTTAGTAGTGTCTCCCACAATCATAACAAGCCAGCACTCTCATGATTCCTATTTGTCATATAAAGAAATAGTTTGGACAAAGGGAACAATTTTGGTTGAGTACACAGGTGAAAATCTGGTCAAAAGAATGTTATTCTTTTGGCTATGTAATGATTACATAATATGAGAAACCAGAGTATCACTAAATTCCAAGAGTACAGAATTCAAAAAAGCTCACTGATGCATTGCAGGACTTTAAAAGCATGAGGTTCATGGTTGCCATCAAAGTCATTGCTGGCTTCTTCCTGAGGTCCAGGGACTGGTACAGTTATCATAATGAGGCACATGGCCTCCCACTGCTGTTCTGTGGTCAAGGTCATTTTATAGCCTATTATAGTCCAGGTACCAGTGTGATCCCCACAACCTCACCCCAAAATTCATCAATTTCTTGCATTTCTGGTCTGAGACACATAGCAAGACATAGGCAGTGTTTTAACATTTCACCTTGAGTTGTTCTATTGTCCATTAAATTTCTAGTTTCACAGGGATAGTAGTATATCTGTTGTGTTGGGGATCTCTTGAACTAATATACCTAAAACAGAGCATAATGCCTAATAGGCACTTAATAAAGACTCAGGTGCTATAACACAATTACATGTTATATGGATGGATCCAACACTGTACCTTAAGTGAAGTATCCAGGATAACATGCTAAGTGGTAGCAGTGCCTTGCTTCCTACCCATTATACAGAAGGGCATATTTTCTGAGTCAGTTATAACTACTATAAAAGGTGACTTACATGGTCAAGAGTTTTTTTCCTAAAATGATAGATGAGTAGCATCCTGTGTATACTGGTTACCCCCAAGACTGAATTATATCAACATATATGCAGTTGCACAGGATAGGCAAATAGAGGGAAAGAGATGGAATGCAACTTAGAGACTGAGAAACAAATTTATCCAAGTAGCAAATAAACAAATTCAGCCAAGTATTTGAATACAAAGTCAATATACATCAATAATTTTTCTACAAACAAATCCACTAAAAAAGAAATAAAAAATAATTCCATTCCCAATAGCCTAAAAAATTTAAGAATAAATTTAATCAACGTTTTTCAAAGTGCTCTACAATATAAATTATGGAACACTGAAATGGAAAAGAATAACACACAAGAAGATGGAAGGGCCTTTCATTATCATGCATAGGCAGAATGAATAATTTAAAAATGACCATATTCTCAAAAGCAATCTAGAGATTCAATACAATCCCCATCAAAATATCAATGGCATTCTTCACAGAACTAGAAGAAAAAAAAATCCTAAAATTCATGTGAAAAACAAAAGACCTAGGCTAGGCAAAGCAATTCCCAGCAAAAATGAGTAAAACTGGGGGCATCACAATACCCAATTTCAAAATATATTACAGAGCTATAGTTGTTTTTTTTTAAAGGATAGCATGGTACTGACCTAAAACAGATTGGTAGACCAATGAAATAGAATAAAGTATATTAGAAACAAACACATACAGATATAGTCATCTGAAACTTTGATACTTGACAACGTGACCAAAAACACACATTGGAGAAAAGATAAACTTTTTTAAAAATGGTACTTGGAAAACTGAATATCCATTGGTAGAACAATGAAACCACATCTCTATCTCTCATCCTACACAAAAGAAAACTCAGAGTGGATTAAAGATCTAAAATTTGACCAGAAACTCTGCAACTGCTAGAAGGAAACACAGGAGAAACAGAAATACACACTGTTGGAGGGAGTATAAATTATTACTCAGAATAAGGCCTGACCTTTCATACAATGCTCAAGTCGAAGTACCAGAGGTTTTCAGTCCTCAGATACCTTTCTTTTGTCATGTGTTTCAATCAATGTTTCAGAAAAAGGATGGTTGGTCTTATTTTGAGTCCTGATCTTTTCTCTTCCTTTGTTCGCTTTGCTTGTTTATCTAGAGCATATTTCATCTAAGAAAGTGTTAATGTCATGAACTAAAGTGAAATATGCTGGTAGAAAAAAAAATGAGATTGGGTAGTTCTTGTCAAGTGGGTAATGTCAAGGTCATGGTCCATGCAAGAGTCAGATCATTTGATAAAGGAATTTGCTGTTGAACTCAATTTTCCAAATTGTACCCAAGACCAAGAAAGGAAGAAACAAAAAACCCCAGACCCATCAACAAAGTTCCAAAGTGAAAAAAACAGAAAAGGATCTTAGGTCACACTCCCTGGCACTGACACACACATTAAATCTAATGAAACAACTCTGAACAAACAATTCAATCCCACAAAAAGGCTCACACACTGAATAAGGACAACAAGAAGCAACTCCAATTCAAGGAACTAGAAAAAGATCTCCAAAAATGAGGAAAAAACAATTTCATCCTCAAAGCCACAACTCCCCAATGAAGGAATCCATGGATATGGAGCTGAATGAAAGTCTAGGAAGAGTAACAACAATCTGATTATTAAAATGATCAAAAAATTCAAAGAAGATTTAAGGAAGATTTAAGGAAGGAATTAAGAAAGCAATTACAGAAGCTGAAAGACCACTTTAATAAAGAAATAGATATCTGAAAAGAGACTTAGCTAAACTCCCAGAATTAAAAAACACAGTCAACCAAATTAAAAGCTCAATGGAAGATTTTAACAGGTTAAACTCAGTAGAAAGTAGAACTACAGGTCTTGAAGAAAGAACTTCTGATAATGATGACAGGCTGAGTATTCTTGAATACATGAAAAATTGACAGGAAAAAAAAGCTTATTGAACATGATCAGAAATTCCAAGAAGTATGGGATGAAATCACAAGAATAAACCTGAGAGTTGTTGGGAAGCAGGAGAACATTGAACAACAAACAAAAGTCATTAAAAAAAAGTCTCAGTGAGATAATTAAAGAAAATTTCCCTCATCAGAATTGAGCCAGACATACATATTCAGGAAGGGTATTGTACACCAAAGAGACCTAACCAAATGAGAAACTCACAGAGACACATCATATTCAGTATGAATAACAGAGAAAACAAGGAAAGAATATTAAAAGCTTCAGGAGAGAAACACCAAGTCACATTCAGAGACCAAATCAACAAAGATCTCTGTGGATTTCCCAACTCAGATCCTAAAGGCTAGGAGAGCTCAAAATGAAATATTCTAATCCCTGAAAGAAAAAGAAAATATCAGTCAAGAATACTATACTCAGCAAAATTCAACTTTAGATTCAATGGGGAAACAAAAACATTCCACAATAGCAACAAATAAGCAATGTACTTGAACACAAAACTGGCACTACAAAGAATACTCAAAGACAAACTTCAAACTGAGGAACAAGGAAGCAACTCTAAGTTCACAACCTGAGGAAAGTCAATAAAAGCATAACTCACTAAAAGATAAACAAGGCAGCACAAAATAAGCAAAGATCATGATGGCAGGGAACCACAATCGCATATCTATTTTAATACTAAACATGAATAGACTCAATGCCTCAATCAAAAAGATGGAAATTAGCAGAGTGGATCAAAAAAAAAAAAAAACTCCAAAAATATGCTGTTTACCGGAGATGCCTCTCACAGTCAAAGATTGAGGGAACTGTGAACCGCGGGCTGTCCCACAAACCCCTGACACCAGCAAAATGTGCATGAGTGCACGCCTGCCAGAGGGACAGACGTACTTGGACATAGACCAAGAAGAGGATGTATGTGGCTTAAGGACATTAGACGTTGTTTTTAGCCTCGTAAATGTTTTTAGAATGTTATAAAGTTTTATGTTAGAAGTTGTTGTACTTTTGATAAGACGCCTTGTGACTGCAATGTGAAACTGTTGATACAGAATACTGGATGTGGAAAAACTATATAAAGAGAGCTATAGGCAATAAACTTAGTCTTTGTCTTTTTATCCTGAATGTGTGTGTGTATGTCATTATTGTCACTTTATTGGATGAATGTAACAAATGGTGGCCCGTACGGGGACTTTGAACGGACAATATTAAATCAGTAAGTAAAAGTTTGGTTACTGCCTGAGAGCAGGGAATCCTTACAGCCTAGCTCTGCTTGAGAGCAGGGAATCCTTACAGCCTAGCTACTGCCTGAGAGCAGGAAATCATTACATACTGCTATAAGCAGGGACAAAGCTCGCTATAAGCGAGGACTGCTATAAGCAGGGGCTCTAGAGCAATATTTTTGACATTTTGTGTTAATTGTTATTGTCTTTCTTTGTGTTTAATCCTTGTTATTTACTCTGTGAGTCCTGTTAGTTGTGTATATTGGGAATGGACTTAAGACAGGCTGAAGCCTCTGATCCTTTGCCGGTAGGGACTTTAGCAGTGTGGTCACTGGTCAACAATTGTTTAATGTCTCCCAATACTGATATGGTGGAGCCTTTGTTAAAAGCTAAACAGGCTTTGGAGGAAGCCTTTCAAAAGAGACAAAGCAACAGGAAAAGTTGCTTAGGTTCAGATGAAGAGGAGGAACTAACCCGGGATGTTCTTCATAAATTAGATATAAAAAATTGTTCCTCTCTTCCCTCGGTTCCACCTCCTCCTCCTCCTCCTCTACCTCTTCCCCCTGATAAGCATACAAATTCAAAAAACTATTTTTACCCTGTATTGCAAAAGATAAATATGTCCTGTGAAAGTAAAGGTTTAACTCCAAGAATAGATAATTTGTTTTGTCCTGTGTTTAAAGATCAGCAAAACCAGAGATATCACCAGACATTTCCTTTTAAGGATGTTAAGTTAATATAAATAAAAAGCAGTTATGATGTATGGAGTTCAAGCTACATTTACTTTATCTATGCTAAAAACTATTGAAAGTCAAAATTTAATACCTGCTGATTAGACTAATTTGGCTAAAGCATGTTTGTCAGGAGGGCAATATTTAATCTGAAAGGTTGGCTTCCAAGAGGCTTGTTTAGAGACAACACATAAAAATGCTTTCTCAGAAAATCCTCAATGAAATGTAGACATGCTCATGGGAATTGGTCAATATAAAGGACAAGATCAACAGATAAACTACCAGCCTGGTGTCTATCTGCAAGTTTCAACAGCTGCCCGTAAAGCTTAAAAAACATTATCTGGGTCAAAAAATTTGCAAGGTCAACTTTCTAAGATAATTCAAGAAACTAAAAAACCATATGCTGATTTTGTGGATAGGTTAATACAGACTGCTAGTAGTGTGTTTGGAGATGTAGAGCAGACCATGCCTCTTGTTAAGCAACTGGCATATAAACAAGCTAATAAATGGTATAAAGAGGCTATTAGACCATAGAAAAACAGACATTTCTTCATATCTTAAGGCCTATAAAGACATAGATAAAACAGTAATACAGGGACAAGTTATGGCTGCCGCTATTACTTCTGGCTTTAAAAAAACTCCTTCTGGAGGCAATAATAATAAAATTGTTATACCTGTGGGCAGCCTAGACATAGTCAAAAAAATTGTCCTTACAAAAAAAGTAAGGGCCCTGCCCCTGGGCCATGTCACCGTTGTTTTAAGGGCAATCATTGGACTAATGAGTGTCGCTCTGTTAGGGATACAGATAAACATCTCTTGCCTCCTTTAGGGTCAAAAAATGAGAGGCGGGGCCCTCAGTCCCGGGGCCCACAAATATGCAGGGCTATACAGATGGTACCCCAAACACATTATCCCCTGATACCCCCCTCCAACAAACTAAAAAAAAAACACAAGATTAGACCTCTGTGCCTCCGCCAAAACAATCTTAACCCCCAAAATAAAAATACAGCCCATTCCCACTACTATTCAAGGGCCTTTACCCAAAGATACTATAAAATTAATTCTTGATAAAAGTTCTTCTGCCCTAAAAGGCCTCAAAATTGGCCACTAGATATGACAAATAACACTCTCCAAGGGTTAAAAATAGCCACTAATCCTAATAAAAATACAGAACTCCTATCATAAAAAAATAATAAAAAACACACAGACTAGTTTCAACCTTATATACTTGATAATCTTCCTGTTAATTTATAAAAAAAAAGATGTTATAAAAGCCATAAAAATTAAGTTAGTTTCAAATATTCCCTACAATAACATGACTGCTAAATATATAATGTTAAAACAAAAACATGTCTAAAAAAAGTCCCTTAAAAAACTCACTCAAAATTATGTTCCTTTTAAGGTAGGCCAGTCACAAATAAATAAAAAAAAGTTAAGTTTTTCATAGGGGCCACTAACACTTTAAAAATTACCTAAGTTTCTAACCACCCTGTTTAAGTTCCTCAGTGGCCCCTCTCTAAAAAAAAACTTTATACAGCCCAAATACTTATTAAAAAACAACTAAAGCTTGGTCATCTTCAATCTTCTACTTCACCTTATAATACACCCATATTTATAATCAAAAAATAATAAAAAATAAAAATTGTTACATAATTTACAAACTATTAATTCCATCATAAAACCTATATCCTACTCAATTAAGGTTACCTATATTAACAGTTTTACCATTAAGATGGCCTACTATTGTTATTAATATTAAAATTTGTTTTTTTTTCTATTCCTCTTCACCCTACCGATACCAAATATTTTACATTCTCCCTTCCTACTACTAATAATGCTTCACCTAATCAATGTTATAAATAAACTGTAATCCCTCAAAAAATGACAAATAGTCCTACTATGTGTCAAGTCTATGTTAATCAAATGCTTCAATCCATTCGTGACACTTTTTCAGATTTACTAATTTATCACTACATAGATAATATCTTACTTGCTCACTCTCAAGATTCTATTTTACAAAAAAACTATATTGCTCTTTTATGTGTTTTAAAACATCGAGACTTGACTGTGGCCCCTAAAAAGATTCAATTGACTGATATTAAATAATTTCTTAAATCTACTATATCTAATACATTAGTTACACCTATAAAAATTAACCTTCATAAAAATAATCTCTATACTTTAAATGATTTTCAAAAACTACTAAGTGACATCAACTAAATCAGACCTTATCTTCACATGCCTACCTCTACTCTTTCTCCTTTATTTAATATCTTAAAAGATAATTCTAATCCCCTCTCTCCTCGCTCTCTTTCTGATAAAAGACAAAAAGTTTTAAATCAAATAAAAAAAACCATAAAATCTACTCACATTGACCATGTTGATTTAAATAAACCTTTACAATTTATTGTTTTAACTATGCATTACAGCCCTACAGGTGTTTTTTGACAACATGGCCCTCTCCTTTAAATACATAATAAAACTTCACCTTCTAAGGTCATTACTCAATATCCAAAAGCTATGACTACTTTTATTATAAAAACACTTAAGGTTTCTCTGACAATATTTAATATACATCCTCATGTGATAATTACTCCTTATAACATAAAACAACTACAATATCTTTGTTCTACCCTAGATTGTTAGACAATTCTTTCAGTGAGTACTCAAGCTCAATTTGATAATCACCTTCCTTCTAATCCCTTATTACATTTTTAAACTAAACATCCGATAATCTTTCCTAAAGTCACCAAAACTACACCCATAAAAAATATAACCTTAATATTTACTGACAAATCTAAAAATGACACTAGAGCCATTACAACTAATAGATCCACTCAAACTTTTCTGTTCCCAGTTCAATCTACTCAACAAACAAAACTATTAACAGTTCTAGCGGTTTTTACAAGACATTCTAAACCTTTCAACCTGTTTTCAAATAATATATATATAATTAATGCTGTTCAGAGTCTCAAACTGGCTAGACACATTGCTGTTCATTCTCCTATTCACCAGTATTTATTACAGTTGCAACAATTGATCTGAGACAAAAAAAATCCCTTTTATATTACTCATATTCGTACTCACTCAGGCCTCCCTGGTCTTCTTTCTCATGACAACCATGTTACTGATCTTACAACACATGACATACATATATTTTCTACAATTCAGTCTGCTATTAATTTTCATAAACAATTTCATATTAATTCCTCTACGTTGCGTCATCGCTTTACTATAACTAAAAAAAAAGCCAAACACATCGTCAAAAGCTACACTGTGTTACCTTTCTTCCTCAAATAACTTATAGAGTCAACCCTAAAAAACTACTACCTAATCATCTATGACAAATAAATGTTACTCATTTTCCTAAATTTAAAAAATTACAATTTATTCATGTTTCTATTGATACATTTTCAAAATTTATTATAGCCACAACTTTGTCTAAAAAAAACAAAAAATGTTATTACTCATTGCCTCTTAACATTTTCTATCCTAAAATTGCCAAAACAACTTAAAACTAACAATAAACCTACATATACTTCTAATATATTTAAAACTTTTTGTGCTAACTTTAACATTCAACATATTACTAATATTCCTTACAACCCAACCAGACAAGACATTGTTAAAAAGACTCATCTTACCATCAAAACTATGTTAACTAAACAAAAAGGGGGAATAGGAGCATCATTTAGATCTCCCAAGTATAAGCTTTCTACTGTCTTATTTATTTTAAATTTTTTAAATCTAGATTCTTATGGTCATTCAGTTGCTAAACGGCATGCCAATATTGCTAACGACCAAAAACAAAAACCATTGGTGCTCTAAAAAGATATACTAACTAGACAATAAAAAGGTCCAGATCCAGTGTTGATCTGGAGCTGAGGTTCTGTTTGTGTTTTCCCACAAGACGCAAAAGGACCGATTTGGATTCCTAAACGATTAATAAAGCCTAGACATAAAGAAAAAGATGATGATAATCATTGTTCTCAGCTTCCTGATGAAAACTCTCAGGGCAACACTTCAACAGGACAATGTTTGGATTCGGCTGGCAAAGACTGCAAAGACTGATAACATCTGCATCAAGCAAGACGTGCACATGAGTCATCTTAGGATCCTACTTATTGCCAGTGTGCTATCCAGCAAATGAAATAAAAAACTTGACTTTCTTCTCATCTTTCAACAAAACTGTTACTTATTCAGACTCTTACAATTGGGGGGTTCCTACGTTTAAACTACCTGAAAATACTATTCGACTTGTTACTCAAAAAATAATTGTTTCTTCCAATGATACTTGTACAGAAATCAAATATTGTACTAACAGATGTATACATGTTGAAAAAGGGTTACATTGTAACTTTACAAAAAAAATTGTTTATGGCAACGGACACGTTCCTTTGCCAAGAGGATAGTTTTTCTCTTGTAAAAATTTCACTTATAACTACATTCCCGCTAATTTGTCAGATAAAACCCATTGTTGCCTTAGTCATTTGACTGTCTTTCTTCCCTCGAGAGAAGACTTTTGCCCCACCATTCTGCTAAAAGAGTTATTAAAAGTATTCATATAAAACAAAAGTGTAATGATCAAGTTCATTTACTTTCCGCTGCAGAGATAGATGCCTTAACTTTCTCCTTATTGGGTATTCCAAGACTAGCAGCGGGTGCCTATAAAATCAGTAGTCAAACTCGCTTGTGCTATGGCTAAAAATATTAACTATACTTCTACAGCCCTCTCTTTACTTAATAAAAAACAACAAACTTTGAGACAAGGTGTATTAGATAACAGAGCAGTTATTGATTATCTATTGTTACTTCATCACAAAGATTGTAATCAAATCAAAAATATGTGTTGTTTTAATCTGACAGACAATTCCTACAGTATCTCAGGTAAAATTAATAAGCTAAAAGACCTTGTTGCTCGATTTTCACAAGATGAAGGGGGTGAAAGCCTATTTGGATGGTTAACTTCTTGGCTGCCCAATATCTCTTGGCTAAAAAAATTGTTCATAGCCACAATTACTGTCCTCTTGAGTCTTGTTGTCACCTGTGTTGCAGGTCGATGTCTCATCAGCTATATGTTAAGTCCCTGGCGGCCGTTTAGCAAATGATGGTGGGTAGTCAATGACGGGTAAGATGGGTAGCCTCATATATCAACCTAAAACAGGGTTGGGACTCTTGAGCTCCCTCCCCATGACAGATAAAAATATAAAGGTGATACCCACAACCTAAGACAGACACCACCACTTCCTTATATAAAAAAGGGGGAACTGTGGGAACCGTGAACCACGGGCAGTCCCGCAAACCCCTGACACCAGCAAAATGTGCATGAGTGCACGCTTGCCAGAGGGACTGACGCACTTGGACATAGACCAAGAAGAGGATGTATGTGGCTCAAGGACATTAGACATTGTTCTCAGCCTCGCAAATTTTCTTAGAATATTACAAGGTTTTATGTTAGAAGTTCTTGTACTTTTGATAAGATGCCTTGTGACTGCAATGTGAAACTGCTGATACAGAATACTGGATGTGGAAAAACTATATAAAGAGAGCTATAGGCAATAAACTTAGTCTTTGTCTTTTCATCCTGAATGTGTGTGTATATGTCATTATTGTCACTTCATTGGATGAATGCAACAAAAGATAGCCACAGATTGAAAGTAAAAGGTTGGAAGAAAACCTACCAGGCTATGGATCAAGAAAGCATGTCAGAGTTGGAGTACTTATATCTGACAAAGCAGAATTCAACAAAAAAATTATTCAGAGGAGACAAAGGAGGCTGCTACATCTTAGTAAAGTGAATATTACATCAAGAAGATATAACCATAGTAAACATCAGTGCCCAAAACTCCAATGACCCTAAATACATGAACAAAATACTCCATGACTTTAAACCAGTTATTGACCTCAACACAATAATACTGAGGGACTTTAATACACCTTTGATCACCAACAGAAATATCATCAAAGCAAAAAATCAATAAAGATATCTCTAACCTAAACAATTGTATAAATCAAACAGGCTTAATAAACATCTACAGAATATTCTATCCTAAATCGATTGAGTTTACCTCCTTCTCAGCTGCTCATGGAAACTTCTCCAAAATAGATCCTATTATAGCCTACAAAAGGAATCTTAGCAAATACAAAAAAGCTGATATAATTCCATGTATCCTATCATAATGGTATAATCCTAGCAATTAACAGCAAGAAAAATAGCGGAAAGTACATAAATACCTGGAGATCAATAATGCCCTCTTAAATTAAGAATGGGTCATAGAGGATATGAGAACAGAATTCAAGAAATTCTTAGAAATGAATGAGAATGAAAACACAACATATTGAAATCTCTGCGACAGTATGAACAAATTTCTTAAGAGGTAAATCTGTAGCATTGAGTGCCTTCATCAAAAATCAAGAGAGAGCCCAAATAAATAAGCTTATACTCCACCTTGAATCCCTAAAAAAAGAACAATCCAATCCCAAAGCCAGTAGAAGACAGGAAATAACAAAATCAGAGCTAAAATCAATGAAATAATGAATTAAAAAACCACAAAGAACCAATTAAACATAGGGTTGGTTATTTGAAAAAAATAAAATTGACAGACCCCTAGTCAAACTCACCTAAAAGAAAGAATGGAATGAAACAAATCAACAAATTCAGAAATGATCTTAGAGATGTCATCACTGACCCATCTGAAATCCAGAGGAATATCAGAACCTATTTTGAAAAGCTATACTCCTCCGAGTTGGATAATCTAGAGGACATAGACAAATATTTGGCCACATGAAACGTTCCCAAATTGGTGCATGAGGATATTGAAAACTTAAAATGACCAATATCAGGGAAACTGAAAGAGCAATCAAAAGCCTTCCAGGAGGGGAAAAAGCCCCAGGACCTGGTGGATTCTTAGCTGAGTTCTACCACACATGTGCATAAGAACTAACACCTCTCCTTCTTAAGCTATTCTGTGAAATTGAAATGAATGTAATCCTCCCAAATACTTTTTAAGAGGCAACCATAAACCTAATACCAAGACCCGACAAAGACACATCAAGTAAAGAGAACTACAGAACAATAGCTCTGAGGAACATAGACACAAAATTCTTAATCAAATTCAAACAAATCACATCCAAAAACACATCAAAAAGATAATATATTATGATCAGGTGAGCTTCATTACAGGATTGCAAGACTGGTTCAACATGCACAAACCAATAAATGTGATCTATCACTTAAACAGAACTAAAGACAAAAATCATATGATCATCTCAATTGATGCAGAAAAGGCCTTTGATAAGATTCAACACTCATTTATGCTCAAAATTCTGGAGAGATAGGGATAAAAGGAACTTACATTAATTTTATAAGGGTCATTTATGACAAACCCATAGCAACATTATACTAAATGGAGAAAACCTGAAAAGATTCCCACTAAACTCGGGGACAAAGTAAGACAAGGCTGTCCACTCTCACCACTCTTATTTAATACTGTCCTCAAAACAGTAGGCAAAGCAATCAGGCAAGAGAAGGAAATCAAAGGAATTTGAACAAGAAAGGAGGAAGTACAATTGTCTCTATTAGTTGATGATATGATCCCATATCCAAAGACCCTTTAAAAATCTCCATCAGAAAACTTCTATAGCTTATAATTAGATTTAGCAAAGTGGCAGGATACAAGATCAACACCCATAAATCAATGGCTTTCACATACTCCAATAGTAACATGGCTGAAGAAGCAAACAGGAAATCTGTCCCCTTCACAATAACCTCAAAAAGATTAAAATACTCGGAAGTTAATCTAACAATGGAAGTAGAAGACCTCTACAGCAAAAACTATCAAACAATGAAGAAAGAAACTGAAGAAGACCTGAGAAGATGGAAAGACATTCCATGTTTTTGGTTAGGCACAATCAATAGAATTAAAATGGTCATTCTGCTGAAAGTTCTGTACAGGTTCAATGTAATACCCATCATAGATATAGAAAAATCAATTTTAAATTCATTTGAAACAAAAATTCCAGAATTGCCAAAACTTTAATGCTAACAAAAGAAATGCAGGAAATCTAATGGAATAGAAGAAAAGACACAGACAAACCCATAAATTTTTACCCATCTGATAGTCAACAAAGGGGCAAAAATATAGCTTGGTGGAAAGAAAATTGGTTCAACAAATGATACTGGACAAACTGGACAGCCATTTAAAAAAATTAAAAGTAAGACCCTTATCTCTCACTTTGAGCAAAAATCAAATTTAAATGTATCAAAGAATTAGGAATGAAACCAGAAACCTTACAATTATTAGAAGAAAAAATAATTTGAACACTCCATTATATAGATGGAGGCACCTTCTTTCTTAATAAGCGCAAGAATTGAAGCCAAGAATCAGTGAATGGGATGCCATTAAACTAAAAAAAACTTCTATAAAGCTAAGGACTTAGTCAAGTGTGTCAATAGAGAATCTAAGAATGGGAGAAAATCATGGACTGACTCCTCTGACAAAGGACTAATATCCAGAATATACAAAGCACTCAAAAAACTTTACACCAAAAATACAAACAATCCAAACAATCAATGGGCTATGGAACTAAGCAGAAACTTCTCAACAGAGGAAGTTCAAAAAACCAATAAACATGTGAGAAAGTGTTCTACATCACTAGCAATCAGAAAAATGCAAATCAAAGCTACATTAAGATTTCACCTCACTCCAGTCAGAAGGGCAAACTAACACACTAACACACCTGTTGGTGGAAGTCCATACTGGTGTAGCCAGTGTGGAGAGCAGTTTGGAGACTCCTCAAAAAGTTAGGGATGGAGTCAGAAATAATCTGCTTCACTTTAAAATTCAGTTCTTCAGTTAGGTTAATAAAACATACCTGTTTGAGCCAGGGCATCATTTCCTGTATTCAGAAGACCTATTTGTTTGTTTGTTTATACTACTGTATGCTCAGCACTGAGCTAAGCCCTTAACTACAACTGTTACACCAGGAGGTGGGACAAGCAGTCCAAGGCTGATCTATGCGGTGACATTCAATAAACTATGACCAGATGCAGTGTCACAGGAAAAACCCTAGGGCCTGCGTTCCAGAAGAGAGGATCACAACAGAAATTTGTTCTTGGTTTCCTGTGTTGAAAGAGATAAAACAAAATAAAAGAAACTAGTGCCAGTTCTGGATTTACCACAAAATTTCCTCTCTGAAGAGCCTTCGTAGCTCTCATTGGACATGCTTTTTTAATGTACATTTTTGCTGATTTTATATGTATTCTCTAAGTTTTTTCCCTTATTGTAATACTCAAACATGAGCCATGATCCGTTCAATTCAGTGGTTCTCACAGCTCATTAGATCTGTGCAGCTCTTTAATGTAAATACAGCACCCATTTTACTCTCCTGTATGAAGTTAACAGATAGCATATTCTCCCATATTTGTGATTTTTTTTATTCGTTCAACTTAGTCTTATATTTAGGAGGGAATTGTTGCCACAGAATCATGAACACATGCATAATGACAGAGGAAGCTGAGGCTGATGCCAGTCCATGGTCGCCTCCCTTTGGATTCCCCCCAATCCTATGTTTCCACCTACTTTAGCCCCATGTTAGTTAGGCTTCTTAGGAAAGTCAAAGGTTCCCCACTGTGTTGATAAACCCCCTACTCCTACCTTCCAGCTGCCTTGATGATCCTTCTATTTGCTCCACCCCTGCTCTCCGCCCTTTGTTCCCTAGTGTCATAGGCAAAGTTTCCCTTGCTCATGTAATAATTAACCCAAGTTGAGGTTATTATTAATAGCCAACTTTCAGTCTGTTTCCCTTGGTATTCTAGCTTCCACAGATGAGAGAAAACATTTGGCCCTTGAGTCTCTGAGTTTGGGATATTTCCATCTCTATCCATTTGGCTGCAAATGTCATGATGTTATTCTCTCTGATAACAGATTAGAATTCCATTGTATATATGTACCACAGTTTGAGGATCCACTCATCCAGTGAGGGGCATCTGGGTTGATTAGCTATAGTAAATTGAGCTGCTATAAACAATGATGGAGTTGTATCTCTGTAATAAGCTGATTCTAGTGCTTTTGGGAAAATTCCCAGGAGTAGGATAAGGTAGTTCCAACCTAGTTTTTTGAGGAGTCTCCAGTGGCTTTCCAGAGTGGCTGTACAAGCTTGTAGTACCACCAACAGTGTAACAGTGTTCCTCTCTTCCCACAGCCCCTCCAGCATCTGTCATTATTTCTATTCTTCATTTTTGCCATTCTGTTAGGAGTGAGATGGAAACTCAGCGAAGTTTCGATTTGCCTTTAAATGATTGCTAGTGATGTAGACCATTTTCTCAATTATTTATGGGCTTTCTGGACTTCCTGTATTGAGAAATTTCTGTTTAGCTCCCTAGTCCATTTATTGATTGGATTATTTGTGGTTTTGGTGTTCAGGTTTTTTTTTTTTGTCCTCTTTTTTTTAAATTAGAAGTATATAGAGATACAATTGAGGGAGAAACATTAACAAACCATCAATAACCAATGTATATATGCATTGTTATCCAGGGGTAATGCCAAAACATGGATGACCACCTTGGGTTTCACCTGTTGGTGTTTCCCCCAGAAGAACTCTTGCGTTAAATGGGTATCTCGTGGAGGAATGACATCTGCTTCTGAGATGGTTCTCCCATATTCCCACTCTCCAGTCTCCTAGGAGTTCTTCATACACCCTCCCCCTCCCCATCCTCCTCCCTACGCCTCCAAGTAACCTAGGGAGCCATTCTCCTATTACGCTGAGAATCATACAATTTGAAGTTATTGTTAGGTTAGTTGTCTAACCTACTGCTTCCCCATATATTCTAGCTTCCACAGATGAGATAAACCATTCGACCCTTGAGTCTCTGAGATTGGGATACTTCACTGAGCATAATTCTTTCCATCTCCATCCATTTGATTTCAAAAGCCATCATATCATCTTCTCTAATGGCCGAGTAGTATTCCATTGTATATATGTACCAAAGTTTTTGTATCCACT
>PVKS010021145.1:0-35698 GCA_004027875.1 Aplodontia rufa | reverse complement strand
TAGTTTTACATAACATTGGGATTAGTTGTCACATATTCCTAGATGCACACAATTCAGCAATAAAATTTGTTCAATATCCCCACCCCCCACCACATCTCTCTACCTCCCTCCTCCTGTCCTCTGATCCCTTGCCTTTCTTCTGGATTCCTAAAAGACCCAAATACCGTGACATCATTCTTATACCTATGAAGAGCTTTTTTTATATATGTGGCTATAGTATATACAGTAACATTTCTAACTGCTTGGAATGTACCTTGTGAATTTCAGTTCCAACATTTCCCCTTCTCCCTTCCTATCATCCCTTGATATTCTTCAAAATATTTGACAGTAGGATTAAACATTTATGTTTTTGTACAGGTATGCAGCATAACTTGTTCAAATATCTTATGAAGTATCTTGTAACTGTATCTCATAAATATTAACATTTTGCATTTTTGTTCGATAGATCTAATACATGAGTTTGTCTACTTTACTTCCAAGTCTGGGTTTAGGTCCAGCCTCCACAAATGAAGGATACCATTTTGCCCTTGACTCTCTGTTTCTCAGCATGATTTCTTCCAGTGCCATACTTTTACCTTCAATAGATGCAATATCATTGTTTCTAATAGCTGAGTAGAACTCCATTGTATCTATATACCAGAGTTTTTGGATCCATTCCTTCAATGAGGGGCATCTGACTTGGTTCCATAATTTAGCTATTGTAAATTGAGCTGCTGTGAACATGGATTTTGCTGTGTCGCTGTAATGTGCTGATTCTAACTCTTCTGGGAAAATACCCAGAAGAGGGATAGCTGCATCATATGGGGGATCCAACCCTAATTTTTTGAGGAGTATCCACACTGCTTTCCAGAGTGGCTGGACCACTCCCCACAACCCCTCCAGCATTTGTTGTTGTTTGTATTCTTCATCTTTGCCAGTCTGACTGGAGTGAGGTGAAATCTTAATGTAGTTTTGATTTGCATTTCTCTGATTGCCAGTGATTTAGAACACTTTCTTATGTATTTATTGGCTTACTCAATGTCCACTGTTGAGAAGTTGTTTAGCTCTCTGGCCCATTTATTGATTGTATTGTTTGTGTTTTTGTTAATGAGTTTTTTTGAGTTCTTTGTAAATTTTGGATATTAGTCCCCTGTCAGAGGGATCACAGGCCATAATTCTCTCCCATTCTGTAGGTTGTCTCTTGACTGTTTTGACTATTTCCTTGACTGTACAGAAACTTTTTAGTTTCATGGCATCCCACTCATTGATTCTTTCACTTTAGGATCCTTGTTGAGGAAGTTGTTGCCAACTCCCATATGCTGGAGTGTTGGTCTTAATTTTTATTCTAGCAGTTGTATGGTAGCTGGTTTAATTCCTAATTCCTTGATCCATTTAGATTTGAATTTTGTGCACGGTGAGAGATAAGGCTCTAATCTCAGTTTTCTGCAAGTGGCTGTCCAGTTTGTCCACCATTTGTTGAATATGCCCTTTGTCATCCGTGTTATATTTTGACCCCTTTTGTCAAAGATCAGATGTTTAAAGATTCGTGAGTTTGTCTCAGAGGTTTCTATTCTGTTGGTCTTTATTCCTATTTTGATACCAATACCATGCTGTTTTTAATACGACAGCTCTGAGTATAGTTTTAAATCTGGTATTGCCAAATAACCTGTTTCATCTTTCTTGCTTAGTAATGTTTTGGCTATTCTGAGTTTCTTGTTGCTCCACATGAATTTGAGAAATGCTTTTTCTATATCTACAAAGAATGACATTGGAATCTTGATGGGGATTGTATTGAATCTGTATAGTGCTTTTGGCAGAATTTAATTATATTAATTTCTCCTGAGAGCATGGAACATCTTTCCATCTTCTCAGATCTGCAATTTCTGTTTTCAGTGTTTGATAATTTTCATTGTAGAGGTCTTTTACTTTTCTTGTTAGATGAATTCCCAAGAATTTTATTCTTCTAGAGGATATCGTGAATGGGACTGATTTCTTAATTTCTTCTTCTGCCCTAATATTGTTGGCATATAGGAAAGCTATTGATTTATGGGTGTTGATCTTGTAGCCTGCTACTTTGCCAAATCTGTTTATTAGCTCTAGCAGTTTTCTGGTGGAGTTTTGTGGATCTTCCAGATATAGGATCATGTCATCCACAAAAAGGGATAGTTTGATTTCCTCCCTTCCTATTCTTATCCCTTTAATTTCTTCCTCTTTCCTGATTGCTCCAGCCAGGATTTCAAGGACTATATTTAATAAAAGTGGTGAGAGTGGGCAGTCTTGTCTTGTTCCCAAGTTCAGTGGCAATGCTTTCAACCTTTCTCCATTTAGTATTGTACTAGCTGAGGGTTTGGCATATATGGCCTTTACAAAGTTAAGATAATTTGTTTGATCCCTATTTTCTCTAGAGTTTTGAGCATAAATGGGTGCTGGATTTTATCAAAGGCCTTTTCTGCATCTATTGATATGATCATATGGTTTTTGTCCTTGATTCTGTTTAAGTGATGAATCACATTTATTGATTTGTGTATGTTGAACCAGTCTTGGATAACTGGAATGAAACCTACTTGATCATGATGAATTATTTTCTTGATGTGTTTTTGAATGTGGTTTGCAAGAACCTTATTAAGGAGTTTTGCATTGATATTCATGAGGGATATTGGTCTGTAGCTTTCTTTTTTCGATGTGTCTTTGTTGGGTTTTGGTATCAGAGTTATGGTTGCTTCATAAAAAGTGTTTGGGAGAGTACCCTCCTTTTTATTTCTTGGAATAGTTTAATAAGGAGAGGTGTTAGATCTTCAAAGGTGTGGTAAAACTCTGCAGAGAATCCATCAGGTCCTGAGCTTTTCTTCTTCGGAAGACTTAATTGCTGTATGGATTTCGGTGCCTGTTATTGGGCTGTTTAGGATTTCACTTTCATCCTGTGTCAATTTGTGGATGTTTTATGTGTCTAGAAATTTGTCCATGTCATACAGATTATCTGATTTAGAGGAGTGTAGTTTTTAAAAATATATTCTGGTAATCTGTTTGATTTCAAGGGAGTCAGTGGTGATCACCCCCTTTTCGTTGGTGATTTTGTTGATTTGCTTTGATTCTCTCCTTTTAGTTAGATTAGCTAGGGGTCTGGGATCATCTTGCTTTTAGTGTCTGAGCTGAAAAGTCAGAGTTTTGATCCTTATTGGTTTGCCTTTGAATGTGATGTGGAATTTTCCCTTGCTGCTTTCAATATTCTTTCCTTGATTTCCCTGTTGTACATCTTGAATATGATGTGTCTTGGTGAACTTCTCATTTGCTTAGGCCTATTGGGTGTCTTGTAAGCTTCATGGATGAGCATATCTGATTCTATGTTTATATGAGCAAATTTTTCTTTAGCAATTTCCTTGAGAATGTTCCGTATCCCATTTTTCAGTTTCTTCCTGTATCCCAATTACTCTTAAATTGTTTCTTCTCATTTCATCCTAGACGTTTTTAAAATTCTGTTCGTGTTCTGTGAGTTTTTTCTTTTTTGTCATCCTTGCGTTTAAGCTCTGACCTCATTGTCAGAAGTTCTTTCTTCAAGAGCTGAGGTTCTGTTTTCTATAGAAGTTAGTCTGTTATTAAATTCTTCCATGGTTCCTCTCATGTTATTGACTGCAGATTTTAGCTCTGTACTTCCTTTTTGAGTGTGTCTATTTCTTTGATAAGAGTTTTTCATTTCTTGAGTTTTCTCATTTAGTCCCTTCATTATATCTTCTTTTAGTTCATTGTTCCTTTTAGTAATCAGATCATTGATAATATTTTCAAGGTTTCATCTTGACCCCTATACATGCCATCCTTTTGGGGGGAGTTTTGGGTTTGAGGTTAACCTCTTCTTGTTTGATTCATCATTTTAAAGAGCTTCTTGTGGATTTCTGAATTGAGATTTCCTGAGAGGCAGGTTGGCAGTTCCTCGGGTGGTTTTTGCTTGGAAGTCAGACAGTCAGATGAACCACCAACTCTCTGATGGTCACCTTCTTCCAGATGCTGTTTTTGCCTGGGTCCTCGTGTTGCTCTACTTTTGGTTCCTGGCTCAAGGTTGCAAATCTGAACCTACCAAAATGTAGACCTACCTTCCAGTGGGACTCAAAAAGGTCACAACAGGAATGTGGGGTGTAGGTAGGCAGGGCTGCTCCAGGCAAGGAACCTCCCCTGGTTGGTCCTGAGCAGGGCTGCTCCAGACGGGATCCTGCCAGTGGTGTCCTGAGCGCCTTCAGGTGGGACTCAAACAGGCCCCAACAGGAACGTGGGGGTAGGTAGTCAGGGCTGCTCCCGGAGGGGAACCTCCTCTGGTTGGTCCAGAGCAGGTTGTTCCGGACAGGGGTCCTACCAGTGGTCAGCTCACGTGTCTTTGATCTGCAACAGTTTCCCAAGCTTTTCTTGACTTTCCCAGCCTTGACACTTATGAAAATTAGAAGCTAATTTTATGTTTGAAGAACATCCATAAACTGGTCATGTCTAAGGTTTATTCAATTCAGATTGTTTCTTTGGCAAGAATAGCACAGAAGTGATGCTGCGCTCTTCTCATGTCATCCTTTCAGATGGCATATGGCGTTAATTTGTCCCATTACTGGCGTGTTTACCTAAATTACTTGATTCAGGTGTTATCTGCCAGGTGTCTCTACTGTAAAATTAGTTTCCTGCTGTAAAATATGTTTTCTGGAGAGCTACTTTGAGACTGTTTGAGTCCTCTTTCAGTTTATTCACTTGTTTATATTTGTGTGTACTCTTGTCCTCTTATTCAAGGATGTATCTGTAACTATCAGTATTTATATGGTGTTTAAATTATCCCCAGTTTGACTAGTGGAAACCGCTTCAAGTTGTCTTCAGTGTCTTAGAGATGCCCCATCATCTCTGAATATTCCTTGTTTTCTGGTGCAGTGTTTTAAAGTTGTCATGTGTTGCCTGCTTCAGTCCTGAGATTGATGGCTTCTCCAAGAAGCCCTGCTTCCTTTTCATGGAGAATGGTATTTAGAAGCCAAAATTTGGACTTTAGGTATACTCTTAGCTCTTGAGGGGTTTGCTGCTCTAAAGCCCAGTCATTAGGCAGAACCAAGGAATATATGTAGGTATTTACAGTCATCCCTTAATACCTGTCAGGTAATATGCATTTATGATTGTACAATAACTCGTTAATAATTTTTTTTTAATCAGGTATTGGTTCTAGGACAACTACAACTCTACTCCCCACCATCCATAGTTAGAAATCTGTGTGCTCAGGTCCCTTACATAAAAGGCTATAGTATTTGCAGATAACCATGTACATTCTCCCATATATTTTTTCTTTTTAAAGAAACAGAGAATCAATTTTAGTTTTTCATATGTTTTTTCCAATGCCTAGTTGTGTATGTAGTGCTGTGTTTTGAACCCCAGTCCTTGTGTGTGCCAGGCAAGCACTCTACCACTGAGCTATGATCCCAGCCCCTCTCCCATATACTTTAATCCTCAGATTACTTATACCTAATACAGGGTAAATGTTATGTAAATGATTTTATACTTTATTATTTAGGGAATAGCAAGGAAAAAGTACAGTTCAGTACAGATGCATTTTTTTTTTTCTCTGAATATTTTTCAACTGTGGTTAGAGTCCCTGAATGCAGAACCTGCCGGACTGGGGAGCTGAATGTAACATGCCTGTGTATGTGTATACATCTTTATATGTACACACATATATGACATCTATAAATATATTTTTATTCATCTCTCTGGAACTAAGTGAGTTTTCATACTTTTTATTTTTTTATTTTTTTGGTAGTGGGATTGAACCAAGGGGGCATTTTTTACCACCAAGCTACATACAGCCCTAGCTCTTGTTATTTTTTATTTTGAAACAGGGTCTTGCTCAGTTGCTGAGGGTCTGAGTTGCTGAGGCTGGCCTCCAAGTTACAATCCTGCCTCAGCCTCCTGAGTTGCTGGGATTACAGATGAAAACCACTGCACCTGGTATATTTTCATCCAATTTAGGATTCTTTCTGGCTGTTTTCCTGCTCATATTTATTTATACCTCCCTTTTGCACAATGGAAAACCTGGGTCTACTTTTTCTTAATATATTTAGATAGCAGATGAGTGCTTCATATGTGACTGTTTCCTGTTGCTTTGTGTGAATTTTCTTCTTATTCTTTTTGGGCTCTGGGGCCCAGATCCAGGGAGCTGGTTAGTATACAAAGGCAAACTTGTTGGAAAACTTTCTTCTCTGACACTTTGCCCAAATCCTGTTTCCAAGTTTGTCATTTGGAAAAACTTGAAGTGTGAGCAGACTTCCACAAAAGTGTTCTTTGCAGCTTCATTTATAATGCACGGAATTACCTACTATTTTTCTAATGCATGAAGTCATTAAATGAGGAGCTGCAAGGTACATTTAATGACAAAAAAAATGTTGGTAAAAGTGAAAAACAGCTGGGCATGGTGATGCACACCTGTAATCGCAGTGGTTTGGGAGGCTGAGGTAGGGGGATTGTGAAATCAAAGCAACCTTGAACAATTTAGTGAAGCCCTAAGCACTTGGCAGGGCCCCCTCTCAAAATAATAAAAAGGGCTGGAGATGTGGCTCAGTGGCTAAGTGCCCCTGGGTTCAATCCTTGGTCAAAAAAAAGTGAAAAACACAGATTACCAAATTATGTGTTTAGTGTAATCTGTTATTAAAAACAAAAAAAGGAAGATTAATAAACAAGTTCCAAAATGTTAGCAAAAGGGCTGGAGCAGTAGCTCAGCGGTTGGAGCGGTTATCTTCTGTGCGGGGACCCAGGTTCAAATTCCAGCACCACATATACAACTGGGTATCAGAGAAATGGGCCAGATGGAAAAGTAAATAAAATTTTCTCTTTCTCTATTTTCTTCCTCTCTCTTAAAAAAAAAACAAAACAAAAGTTAGCAAAAGTTTCCTTTCAGGATAGAATTGAATTTTTTTTTCAGTGCTTTTTTAAACTTTGGCTTTCAAATTTTTATCATGGCAGGCATTTTGATATAGCTTTAAGGTTTGTATATTGTAGTGGCTATGATAGCCGGATACTCTTACGTGTGAACCCCAACTTTGGCACATTCTAGAAGTGTGGCTTTGAAAACGTTCCTTAACCTTTTTGAGCCTTAGTTTCCAGCTCTACAAAATTCAAAATAATTTCCCTGTACTCTTATAGAATTGTTACGGATTAAATAGTGAAAAAGTAGTATGGTGCATATAACACATCACCTACAGTACCAGGAATTTTAAGTTTTCAGCAGATGTTCATAAATACTCTTTTGTTGGTATTGTTAAAAATTCATACAGAAATGCCATAAGAAAGTTTATATGTTGTAAGTTATTGGTAAGACAAAACATGGAAATTCTGCCTAAATCATATATGTTGCTATCTCTGTGTTTTTCAAGTTATCTAGTGGACCAGGGAACTTTTGTAATCATAAAGAAAGTGGATATAATTTTTTTATTAGAAATATTTAAAGCCCACTATAAGTTTTATAAAACAGTTTACTCTTGGCACCTTCACTGAATAATGAATGAGGTCCCAGCTATCTTACACTGTGCTTTGAGAACATTTCATTTTGATGATTGTCATTGTCATTGCTATTGCTTCTTGTGAGTATTAGGGAAATTCAGTAATTGCTTTTCAGGGGCTGCCAAAAAGAGAATTGTAACATCTCAGAACTAGATTTCTTATATTTGTTTAAGAATAAAAAACCTGAGGCCTAAATACTTTGTGAGAGTTATTCTGCTGACTTGTGGCAGAGTCAGCAGTAAGATCTAACCCTTTCTGGTGATGGACTGAAATGACCTAAAGGTCAGGCAGGCAGCTAGAGTGGGTCTAGTGGAGTAGTAGGGACATAGCAGGCCTTTTCCTTAGTCCCAGTCAAGATGTATGCAGTCTGTGTTGCCAGAATGCTGTTTTTCAAAAGAAGGTGGAAATCCACTTTTTTTTTTTTTTAAAGAGAGAAGGAGAGTGAGAGAGAGAGACAGAATCAATTTTTATTTAGTTTTTCACTTAGCTGTGCACATGGGTGCTGGGGTTTGCTGGGCAAGTGGCGTAACCACCAACCCACTGCTCTAGCCTCCGGAAATCCACATTTTTAACCAAAAATAGAATTTTAAATTTTGGCAGCCAGTTGGCAATTTTTGAAATTGTCAGATGGACAAAGGAAAATAGCCTGGAGGCCACCACAGGTCATCATGCTCAGTCTTTTTTATGAGTTTTCTGTCTAGAATCTACTTTGAAATAACTTATCACTTCCCAAATTACGGTGAATCAACTTTCCTCCCATCTAACCAACAATGAAGCTTTGTTATAAACTTAAGTATTTCATTCTGATTATGATAATATCTGAAGGAAAAATAGCCTTATCTTTTAATTCAACCAGTTGTCTGTAATGTGAAGTTTAGTGAAAAATTAGTGAGTATGAATAAGCCCCACTTCTAGGGGAGATAGGACACATATAAGGATCACAGGGTTGTGCGGGAGATCCGGAGTACTGTGGGAGCCTACGAGGAGGTTTTATAGAGAACATGGCAAGTAAGATGTTTCTAGGGAAACAATCTTTTTTTTTTTTTTTTTTTTTTCATTTTCTTTTAGGGAAACAATCTTAAGACAGGAAGAGAACAGCAGGGGGTCATGAAAGTGGGTGTGTCTGATAACAGGAAGCTTAGGGTCCCTCGATGAAACTTAGGGTGGGGCTGAAAATGGGGCTTGTGCATTTTTTTTTTTTGGAACCCAGGGGCCCTTAACTACTGAGCCACATCCATTGCCTTTTTTTATTTTATTTTGAGACAGGGTCTCCGTAAGTTGCTTAGGGCCTTGCTAAATTGCTGAGGCTGGCTTTGAACATGTGATTGTGTCATTGGGATTGCAGGTTTGCAAGCCTGGACTATTTGACGTAGTTGGCAGCGAAAAGAGGCGTGAGAGAGCAGTGTTGTGTCTTCTGTATGGTGAGAGGTTTCTGTTACCGTGGTGCCTGTTCAAATAAAGCGAGTGGTGGCATCTTTTGCTGGTACTTAGGAGCTTAAATTACCATTTTGAAAATGAACTTCTTGAGGGATGGGATGAATTTGATTTAAAGAATTTGGAACTCAGTAAATGAGCTGAAAATGCAGGGGCTTGAGTGAAAAATGACCGAGAAGTGGATGGACTGAAAATACAACATCACCCCAAAGGAAGGGAATGTGGGGTATCAGTAGTTTGGACCAGGGAGATATTTAACAGGACAGTGAAAGCATTCACAGATTATAGCATTCATTTAGATTTTTTTGTTTTCTTTGCAGAATGTTCGTATCTTACCACAGACAGTTCTCTACATGGCTGATTCAGAAACTTTCATTAGCCTAGAAGAGTGTCGTGGCCATAAGAGAGGTAAATGTCAAAAGGAAAAACCTTACCCCTTTTCCTTCTGTATGTTTTTTTGGAGTTATCTATTGTAGTAGGCCTGAGAACACTGACATCTAGAGGCTCTTGGGCCGCCCCCTGTAGCATGCATGAATATAACTGTCTTGGAACCTCGATGACCTCTTTCTGCTTTGGATTGGTTTTTAACCCTCGAAGTACATTTGAAACAACTTTTTAAGAAAGGCGTTTTTCTCATTTTGAAATACTTTAAACCTCCAGGCACTTGTTTTTATTCTTAAAAAGGATTTATGATTTTGCTAATGCAAGCCTGTTAGTGTGCTGGCATATGGGCCCCTTTTACCAGTTACATACTGATAGCATGCATTCTTGGCTTGGTAAGAGAAAAAGCAGACAGAGCAGCCAAGATGGGCACACCAAGGCCCAGAGTTCAACTTAGACAATGGTTGGTCATCGTCTAATATGACTCTGCAGTTGCGGTAGCTGTGCTGTAGCATCAGCTGAACAAAGAGGTCCAATAAAGACCAAGCCTCAAATTTAGCTGCAACTGCTAAATTTGATGTCACTGTGGCAAAAGCATTGTAATAAACAAAGGGCAAAGGCAAAGTAGTAATGCTAAAGGTCAGAGTTTAAAGTATAAAACAGGAGCCAAAATGGGGAGCAGACTTTGAAAGCTTTTAGATTTTCTTGTAAAGCCTTCTGGTATCAAATATTTGCTCTTTTCCCCCCTTAACATTGTCAGATTTAAACTTAAGTGGATAAGTAATACTTTTGCTACTGTATTACAGCAAGGAAAAGAACTACTATGGAAACAGCATTGGCACTTGAGAAGCTATTCCCAAAACAGTGCCAAGTCCTTGGGATTGTGGCTCCAGGAATTGTAGGTGAGAGAAATTAGTGAGTTGATAATTTCTTTCTTGCTTTAATGTGGGGTCCTATAGATTGGTGAATTATTTGTAGCTGAAAAGCACATTATTATTTCTAGTCATTCAGAATACAGTAGTCATATTTGCCTTGGTTTTATATTTGACTAATGTTTAAAAGTGGTTGTAGTTAGTATTTCAAATCTTAATGCTACCTATATAAATCAAATGTAATCTATTTCTTTCCAGTAGCCATTCATAAGAGGGAATGTTTGATCACTGAATTTTTGCTGTTTTTATTATTTTCTATAGGTAATGGGGAAGAGAGATTCTGTTGAGGTGGTACTGGTACAGTGGCCAAGATACCTGGTTAGATTCCAGTGGTACTGCTTAGTATCTGTGGCCCTTTGTGCAAGTTATCTGACTTCCATGGGGTTTTAATGTCCCCATCAATGAAAGGGGATGATGATGATAGAACCTTCCTTGGAGTACTATGAGGATTAAATGAATTTCTGTATGTAATGCATTGAGTATAGAGCTATGCAGTAAGCAAATGGTATCTATTATTGTTTTCTCTGTTTCAACTTGGTAGTACTTAGTACTCAATAACTGGCATTTTTAATCTTCACTGAAAACTTTTTTCTGCCCTGTTTTTGGCAAGCGTTCTACCACTGAGCTGTATCTACAGCCCTGAAAGACTTTGCTATCAATTTAAGAATCTTGTACAGTGAAACAAAGGATTTCAAGTGTTTACATGTGAATAGGGTAAACACATAGTTGATAGACTTTCATTGGCTCCCCACCACTGTACTGTAATATCCACCCACTTAGGCATTTCATTTCTAATTGGATAAAATGATAGCAGTGATGCTTGGTTTCTTCAAACCTTTGAATTGTCCTTAAGTGATTGATCTTATTTTTACCATTATTGTTACTAATTAATATAGAATCATAGCTCTCATTCCTCACATCATTTTGTCGGTTTCTCCTCTGTATCCACTGTGGCTTCTAAACAACAACAACAACAAGAATTAGTTTTTTCTTTTTTAAAATTTCTGGGGATGGGATGGGGAGAAAAGGTCAGACCAGGGTGACACTCTTGCCTTCTGTAGCCTCCTTGTGAGCCTTGCTTTTGTTCTTGGCCTTACTCAGTTTTGATTTGTGCTTCTCACGTCCCTGAGTTCTGCTGTGATCTTGCTGTCGGGAGTGAGTGTCCTTCCAGTTCCTTCAGTCAGGGCTCTGCCTCTGTTTCTTCTTGGCCCCCCCGGTGACTCTTCTTACTGTTTGATTCCCCTAGAACTGTTCATTTCTGAGTCAGTTCCACATGCACCTGAACAAAGCTTCCAACAAGATAATTAGTAGATTCCTTTTTCTTAGGCCACAGTACAGGGTTTCTAAAACAGCCATTAATTAATCTTTCCTCCTTTAATTTGGAAATTTTTCATAGTTATAAAATTTTTTATTTTTACAGGTGCAAATGGCACTTTTCTACAGACAAACTTAGTTAAATGCAAAATCTTTAGTTTAAAATTTAATAAATTTTGACAAATTTATGCTCTCATGTAACCAACTCACTAGTCAAGATAGAAAACAGTTCCACTAGGAATGTTCCTTCTCAGTTTCTTACTCTCTCTCTACCTTTGAAAATCCATTTCGATTTTTCTGACTGTAGATGATTAGTTTTGCCTGTTTGAATGTTATATAAATGGATGTGATCTTTTTGTGTCTTGACTTTCACTCAACGTAAATATGTTTAACATGTTTTTGAGATTCATTTGTTATGTGTAATTCCTTTTAAAATTTTCTTGAGTATTATATAAGTAGACCTTACTTTATTTTCTCATTCTCTTTTTGATGTACATGATAATTTCCAGCTCCTCAGTATTATGGATGATGTTGTTTGCCTTTCTGTGTAAGTCTTTTAAAATTCTTAGGCAGTTAACTAGAAGTGGAATAGCAGAGTCTTAGTGTTGGTATAAATTTAATTTGAAAAGAAACTACCAGTTTTCCAAACCAACAGTGTATGAGGGTCCCATTTGCTCCATGTCTGAGCAGTGTCATGATTCTTATTAATTTTAGCCATTATGGGTATGAAGATGGTTCTTAATGATAGTTTTAATTTGAATTTCCCTGATGACTAAATTATGTTGAGAACCTTCGTGTGCATTGACTATATATGTTTTTGTGAAATGTCTGATTTTTTAAAATATGGAAATGTTTGTCTTTTATTGAGTTGAAGGAGCTTTTAAATATTCTGATATGAGTTCTCTAACAGGTGTAGGTCTTTCATTTTCTTAATAGTGTCTTTTGCTGAGCAGGAAACTGTGAAATTCAGTTTATCAATTTTTTTTTCTTTCATGGTTGATGTTTTTATGTCCTCTATAAGAAGTCTATCCCAGAGTCACAGAAATGTTTTCTTATGTATTTTATTCTTTAAACTATGTAGTTTTAGCTTTAATATTTAGTTCTGTGGCCTAATGTGAGTTAATTTTACATGTTTGTAAGGTAGGAGTTGAACTAGTTAGTTTTTTCCCCATGTTTGTGTAGTAGTTATTCCATTATCATATGTTGAAGATTTTTCTTTCATCATTATATTGTCTTGGCACCTTTATCAAAAATAATTGTCTAATTTTGGATTTCGTTCTCCCATCGATTTATTCATCTGTCCTTGAACTAAACTGTCTCATCTTTGCTGTCATCCTACATGTTTGTTTTAAGGATTTTTGGCTCCCTGGGTCTTTTTCATTTTCACATACATTTTCGATCTGTCAGTTTGTACAAGAGTCTTGTGGTTTTAATTCAGATTGTCTTGCAGCCTGCTACACACATTTAAAAAATTGTTCTTATGTTTGGATATTTTTTTATGTGGGGGACAAAGGGCCAAATCATAAATTCTGAATTTTTGTTTTCATTTTTAATTCAGAATGTATTTTATGGAATTTGATTTGGAATTTTCTCTTTGAACGTTATTTTTAAATTTTGCCTGAGTTTTGGTGTGTGGTAAGCTTTACACCTTTATTTGTGGTTTTTTTCCCCCTTTTTTGCACTGGTAATGGTCACTTAGTATTACAAAAGAAACAAAGATTTAAGCTCCACAGGCTCAATCATTGTTTAATTAACTGTATGAAGTTAGTGTTTATATATGCTCTATAAAACCAGAATATAAATTTCTGTAGCTTTGTAACTATTGTATTAGTATACTAGGATTGGAAAAAGTAACACTATCTGGGTGGCTTAAACAACAAATTTATTTTCTCAGTTTTGTAGGCTGGAGACCTAAGATGAGCATTAGTTTCTCCTGAGGCTTTGTAGACAGCCTTTCTCTTCCTTTTGTGTGTACCTTGTCTTTGTGCTTGAGCATGCTTGTGTCTCTTTCTCTTCTTATAAGGACTCTAGTCCTCTTGGATTAGGGCTCACCCTTAATGACCTTATTTAACCTTTTCCTTTTTAAAGGTCTTATCTCCATGTTCAATCACTACAGTGAAGTTATGCTTTAGCATATGAATTCAGGGAGCAGGTAGTCTATAGCATCTGCCTTTAAAATGCACAGCATGTTACAAACATATTGCCAAGTCAGTAAATGCACATCTGTCTTCAGTTTTAATGACTACTTTCTACTGTATAAATATAACTTTTAATCTAAACACCAAGGTAAGACATTTTGGTTTTTTCCTTTTACTTTCTATTCTATGATAAAAGTGGTTGTGCATACATATATTTTATATAATTATCAAATATATTTTAGGATAAATTTTCAAAACTGGAATTATGGTGAAAATGTATTTACTGTCCCCCAGCTTTTTGTTTTGAAAAACTTCAGGTCTATGGAAAAGTAGAATGATAGAATAGTACAGTAATCACCCTTGTACTGTTCATCTGGATTGCCGGAAAAAAATTTGCAATGTTTGCTTTTTCTGTTTATAAAAAAATTTTTTGAACCATTTGAGAATAAGTTACAGACATCATGACATTTGTTACACCCTAAAAATGGTAAAGTTGAACATGTTTTACTCTGATCATGGGTGTTTAGCTTGGTAATTCTCTTAATGGCATGAACTGCAATTATCTAGGTGGGATTGGTCAGTTTACATTGTTACTAAATTAAATTGTTTTTTACTGAATCTGTTCACAAATCTGTAATTTTTTCCCTAGTAACTCCAATGGGATCAGGTAGCAATCGACCTCAGGAAATAGAAATTGGAGAATCTGGTTTTGCTCTATTATTTCCTCAAATTGAAGGAATAAAAATACAGCCCTTTCATTTTACTAAAGATTCAAAGAATTTAACACTGGAAAGACATCAACTTACTGAAGTAGGTAAGTTACTGTTATTTATCATTCACTGCTTATTTTGTAAGTTAACTGTTTTAATTTTGGCTAGTTGATATTAGTCTCTCTTAAGAGGATCCACGTTGAGTACAGTTGTTACTGGCAATGCAGCTAATTCAAGGCAGAGATTCGGAGAGACTGGTTTTTGTTAGAATTGGCTTGCTTTTTAAACTATTTGCCTTAAAGCCCAAGAAGACAGAATGAAAAGAATTTCCATAAGTACTCTGAATTTGAAGAGGTAGAAGGTCAGCTTCAGGTCCAAGTTTTGATGAAAAAAACTTAAGCAACAAATTAGCTACTCAAAGCTTTGTTAAGGCCTTTTATCAATGTCTGCAAATGAACTGATTGGACTTGTTTAACTTATTAAAATCATCACCATGGGTATAAAAGCTATTCACTGATGATACCTTGTTTTTGCATGCATCAGCTACAATGAAGTCTTCATTATTTGAAGTGGCACTCACCCCAGCAGCAGCAAAGAGAAAAGAAGTTTGGTTTATTGATGGGGGGGGTATGGGGGGAGCATATACACATTAAGACTAGTTTTTCCAACTATCCCTGACAACACAAGAAACAAAATTGGGGCATTAGCAGCTAAAACCAGTGGCTGTGAGCAGCAGGCCTCTTAATTGGAGGAGGGCGTATAGGAAGAGTATGGAAGTTTAAACAGCCACTTCTGCTGTGAAGGCAGGGTAGAGTAGCTATTGAGAATTCAGCATTGTAGCTGACCTAGTTCTGCTACAGTCTGTCTTTTTGACGAGTTTCTTAACTTTTCTAAACCTGTTTCCTTATCTATAAAGTGAAAATAACTTCAGGGTTATGAGGACTAAATGAATGATTTATGTAAAACACAGGGCCTGGAGAGCGGGGAACCAGTTGGAGGAAATTAGCAAATGATTAGATCTGGGGAGAGGGGAGCCAGGACTCAGTGATAACTTCTGAATTTTGTACCTACGAGATTCTGTACCTCAGAAAGTAGAAGCAGCAAGATGTGGGAGAAGCAATTAGGAAAATCAAACCCTATCTGAGACACTCGCTTTGGCTTTTGATCCAGTGCTTTTGCTAAAGGCCTTACAGCCAAACCTTTTGTTATTTGGAGAAGTGATACAGGTCCTCCCTGGGTGCCTTGGGAATCCTGTGAGGTCCCCATATATAGTCCTGGTTGAAGCTAGAATCCTAGTTTTGTCAGTTCACAAGAGCCACAATCCTGAGCAGAGGAAAGTATCCATTTTGTGATAAAATTGTTATTTTTGTTAGACCATGTTTTCTTTGTGGATCAAGTATAGGAGGGGGAAAACAGCCCCATGTTTATCCAGCCTGACACCACTTTCAAATACCATCCTTATCTGAATCACTTGCTGTCAGAAGTTGGAACAAGGCATCATTTTCATCCTATTTGTGGACTTCAGGAAATTGAAGCTTTGCCTAGATTGAGATGGTGGTGATTCTGTTCTCTCATGCTATCTTGGTCCCACTTTTCCATATTTCTAAATTTGGACCATCTGAAGCAGGCAAGGAGTGAGTGGCTGGAGGACCTGCATTCTTGAACCAAATACCTGCACCCAGATACCTTTTCTGTCTTCTATGGCACTGAAAGTGGCCTGTTCATATCAGCATCCCTCAGGGGCAGGCAAAGTTTTTCTGTAAAGGTCCAGATTATAAATGTTTCAGGTTTTGCCAGCCAGGTGGTCTTAGGGTATGTTCAGCTCTGCTGTGGGAGTGCAGATGCACCTGGCAACACTGAAGAATGGCTGTACTCAGGTAAAGCTTTGTTTACAGAAAGAGGGATAGGAGATGGACAGGTTTGGGCTCATGGACTTAGTTTGTCTCCACTTGCATTGTAGTGCGTAGCTGCAGTGACTGTAAGATTGCCTGTAAAAAGCTCACAATAAGCAGAAGAGCAGCTGAATTCTCACTTATGAATAGGCAGTAGATCCAAAGACCTTGTGTTTGATAATTATAGTTCCACGAGCAAGACCCTATGTATAGGAGATGTCACAATTTGATCCAGTGTCATAGTACACATAATTTTATACACTTTGTCATATTCTTTTTGACACAATCTTACAAGAAAGATGCATTTAAAGAATAGGTGGAGGGGCTGCAGCAGTAGCTTGGCATTTATGGTGCTTGCCTGGCATGTGCAAGTACGCAGGTTTGAACCCCAGCAACACGTACCCAACAAATTGTCACAGCAACAAAGGCCACATTAAAAAAAAAAAACAAAACCTAAATAAAGTTTATTCATTCTCTCTCTCTCATTGTCGGTCTTAAAAAAAAAAATAAAGGGACAGAGAGGGAGAATTGATTTTATTTAGTTTTTCATGTGGCTTTTGTTGCTCCGACACTTCACTGCTTGTGGTGCTGGGATTGGAACCTGAGTCCCTGCCAGATAAGCACCATAACTGCTGAGCCACAGCTCCAGCCTGCCACTTTCTTAAAAAAACAAAAACAAAAAAACAAGTCTACGGAGTAAGAAAAAAAATACAAATGTGGGCAGACACTTGATCTGAAGGAGTAGATGCAAAAATTACCTCAGTAAAGTTTCATAAAAAGCCATTGCTTATTCATTGAAAAACTAGTTGTGTACATTGTGTACATGCTGTGTACAGGTTACTGTGATGACCCTGTCTTTGCCTTCTGGACCTCCCAGTAGCAGGGCAGGCTGGCTGGCTGGCTGAACAGCTATGTATGTGGCGTTGACAAGTAGAAGCACAGATGTGCTAGAAAATATACAACTAGGGGACTTAATCTAGTCTAGGGGTTGGAAAAGTGACATTTTGATGGGGTCTTGAGAAGATGGAAATGAGAGTTGGGTAGGGACGAGTATTTTGGGTGTTTTTTACCCTCTTTCCAGGTTGCTGACAAAAAAACAGCAAGGTAGCCAAGAGATCAAAGAGGAAGTAGAAAAATCAGATAACTCCCCTGAGGGTCCAGAGGTGGATTCCCACAGCAGAGTTGGAGAAACATAAAGAATACCAGTGTGCTTGGGAGGAGTGAGAGGAAGGGATGCTGTGATGGAAGTGAGACAGGCAGAGGCCAGTCAGGAAGGCTACACAAAGGAAGGACAGTTGGGAAGCTGAGAGTCTGAACACAAGGAATGGCACGTTCAGATGGGTCTTTGGAAGATGCCAGTCACTGTAGAGGAGTACGGGAGTGGGTGCAGGATCAGTTCGATTGACTGTGTAGCATATACATCTTTCAAAACATATGTAATAGTTGCTTATTATTCAGATTAATTTTTTAAAAATTAGATGCAGTAAAAACAGGCTATTGTATTGGTTAAGGCAAAGAGAAGTGGCAGTTTGGGCAAGGGTGGTGGCAGGTAGAGTTGAAGAGAAATGGATGGCTCTCTTTCAAGAGAATGTTTGGAGGTGGATGAATGGCATGTGGCAACTGATTGATTCAGTATTAGGTGTTGAGAATGAGGGATGTGGCATTGACCTCACCCAGGTTTCTGGCAGGTACACTTGAACAGTAAGGAATAGACCAGAAGGTGCAATTTGGAGGAATCAGATTATCAGAAGTTGTTTTGGACATGTTGAATGAGATGGAGATAGTAATTAGACAGTTGGCTGGGTCTGGACCACTGAAGAGTGACCTGGACCTAGAATGCAAATTTGGGAACCTCCAGGTGACTGGTAACCAAAATAGAGAGGACTTCTATCGCTTCAGCGATAGCAAGGGAGGGAAGGCGGCTCAGCAGTGTGTGCCAATTGTCCCAGGCTGGTACTGATGTAATGTTACTGTCACATCCCTCCTTTGTGCTTACACTGAAGACTTTATTGAGACTATTCAGTAAGGAAGTTCTGAGTAATCACTAACTTTTCCTTTGAATTGTCATGGTATTGTTCTGAGCTAGATACTTCTCTGGGATTGGCAATCTTGTTTGTAAAATAAGACTAGATTGTTGATCCCACAGTGATTTTTCTAACTGAAAATCTGTTCTATTAAAAAAATTTTTTTCTTCTTCTCAAAATTTGCTAGGCTGGGGGCTGGAGTGCTTGCCTGGCATGCACAAGGACCCGGGTTCAAACTCCAGCACCACATATGCAACTAATTTTCAAGAGAAGCAAATGCCAGATGAAGATGGGGAAAAAAAAGAGAAAGAAACTGATTCTCTTTCTCCCTCTGTCTCTTTAAAAAAAAAAAATTGCTAGGTTGGTCTATAAAAGAAAAAAAGACTGTTTAGTAATGATTTGGGATACGTGGTATTATGAAATACTAGCATCCTTTCATTATCCAAATCAGTGATTCATTGTGTAGAGGATTAGAAATGACCCAGAAGCAGTTTCCCAGCAAAAATCATTATTTGGTTTTGGTAATTGTCATTCTCACATCCCCATGTTTTGAATGAGCCTTAATTTCTAGTACACCTTTGGTCTATCAAAAGGGAAGTTGTAGCTGAATCAAATGGAAACACAAGTGTGATTAGGTTTTGGATTTTCTTCCTGTCCCAGAAGCCACTTCTGTTTGATAATACTGCTGAATTTGAAATTGATGTTCTGTAAACAAGGGGCCAGGGGCTCAGGTGAAAGCCTAGGAGGGAGTTTTGGGAGCCCAAAGCAGTGTGATTTTCCCAGGACTCTGCTGCCCCCTAGTGTCAGCAGCTTTTAGTCCATCCGCCACAGGATCAGACCTGTACTTCTTCTGGAATGAGCTTCCAAAGGCTAGTTCACCTTCACTTACCCTTGCTCTGGAGTAGGTGGGCAAACCCTGTATTTCTATGGTAGTTTCCTGAGGCTGCTGTAACAAAGTACCACACACTTGCTGACTTAAAACACTGTGGTTTTATTCTGTCACAAGTAGGGAGGTCAGGAGTCCAAAATCAACGTATCAACACGGCCCTGATTCTTCTGGAGGATCTAGGGGCAAGCCTGTTCTTTGCCTCTGCTTTTATATCTGCTGACATTTCTTATGGTTGCATCACTCCAGTTTCTGCTTCTGTGGCCACATTGCTTCTATCTGTGTCTCTCCTTGTTGTGTCTCTTATTTTACGGGTTTACTTGTCATTGGACTTAGGGGCCCACCTGGATAATTCAGGTGATCCATCTCAAAATCCTTAATGACATCTGCAAAGATCGTTTTTCCAAAGAGGTGCACATTCATAGATTGCAGGGATTTGATGTGGATATATACTTGAGGTGGGTACCATTTACCCCCATACAGGTAGTTGGTGCCTTTTGTCTGCATTTTTTTTTTTTTGATCTTTAAATTCCTCAGCTGGTTACCCTGCTTTTCTTTTCTTTTTTGCTTTTTTTTTTTTTTTTTTTTTTTTTTTTTTTTTTTTTTTTTAAAGAGAGGGATAGTGAGAAAGAGTATCAATTTTACTTAGTTTTTCACGTGGCCCTCGTTGCTCCGACACTTCACTGTGTATGTGGTGCTGGGATTTGAACCTGCGTACTTGCGCATGCTAGGCAAGTTCTGAAACAGCTTCAGCCCTGGTTACCCTGCTTTTCTGTGCAAAGCAGCGTCCCTTTCATTCCAGGTGGCAGTATATGTAGAACCAGCTTGCCTCATGGTCCACAGAGGGCTGCTACTCAGTATATAATTGTTTTCCTACTTGGATTGGGTGTTGATTGTATTCTTTTCAAATAGCTATTTAGGTTTTCTAATGGAAAAAAATTAATTTTAGTTAAGAATTTGAATAGTATTTATAAAAAATGGAAAACTTCGCAGATTAAGCATTAAATTGCACTTCAATAAGAGTGCTAGTAATTAGCAGTAGCATTTCATTTTGCAAGACTCATAAAATAATTCCTATTTTAAGGCTATCTTTAATTACTGCTTTTCATTTCTCTGTAGGTCTTATAGATAACCCTGAACTTCGTGTGGTCCTGGTATTTGGCTATAATTGCTGTAAAGTGGGAGCCAGTAATTACCTGCAGCGAGTAGTCAGCACTTTCAGTGATATGAATATCATCTTGGCTGGAGGCCAGGTGGACAATCTGTCATCAATGACTTCTGAAAAGTAAGTGCTGTGCTTCCAATTCCTTCTATGCATGAAGGGAAGTGGTCTCAGGTTTTCATTTGGACTTTTAAAAACCGTATTGAAAGAATTGCTAATATACCAGTTCATTCCATTTTGTAGTAGATATAAATTAAGGGGCTTACGCAACATAATTCTGCTTACAGTTGAAGAATTAAATGTAACTTGTATTGTCCTTTAAGAACTTCTTCTTAGTTGGATTCACATTCTTCTTAAAATTGATTTTCAGCATTGCCTATTGATCAGCTGCTTTTGACAACTCTGGCACTCTGTATGACCTCAATATGTCATTTCTGCAAACCAAGAAATCATAAATGAAGTTAAAATAAAAGAAAAACTTTTTTTTCCTAAGTACAGAGAAGATTTGCTAATCAGGGACACAGGTTCATTTAGAAACCAGATAAGTGTTCTGTTAAGGAGGAGAAGGACTGGGTTTTTACAAGGGGGAATAACAGGGTGAGGCCAAGTAACTTGTTTTGAACAGTTTTTAGTTGCCTCTGCTACCCAAGTTGTTTTCAGTGAATTTAGATTGATGCTGGGGTCTGTGCACATGTTAAGCTATGCAGGATAAGGGGATGTCATCAGTAAGCAGTTATTCTTTTGATACAGCCAGCTAGTTAATCTAAGTCCCATGAATGGAAAATGTAGCAATCTGGGGTCTTACAAACATATCCTTTTCAAAGAGTATTGTTTGGATATTAAAGATGTAGGCAAACTACAGCCTTCCAATGCATTCCCTTGGTCTCAGAGAGATGATAAATTCTCTTTTGACCAAACTGCAGCTATTTTATTTCCACACTGCCTCTCTCTTTTCTCCTTTAAAAGGAAATATATGATTAAAGTGTATCATTGCAGAATTTCTCACACAGATCCTCTGATATGCTCAGTGTTTCAGAAATCTTCTGGTATCAGGTGGGGAGTGAAATATCTGGTAGTTCTCAAATCTATTTGGTCACAGAACCTTTTCTACATAGAACACCTTCTGGGTATTGGTACTCAACATACAATTTTGGAAATTCTATATTAGATTTTTTTTTTTTTTTTGAGAGGGACAGTGAGAGAGAGAAAGAAAGAGAATCAATTTTATTTAGTTTTTCATGTAGCTTTTGTTGTTCCGACACTTCCTTGTGTACGTGGTGGAGGGGTTCAGACCTGCATCCTCGCACATGCCAGACAAGTGCTGTAACCACTCAGCCACCTGCTCCAGCCCTATACTAGATATTTTGAAGGGCTGTTTCAAGTCTGAAAATTGTGGATCTTTGATTTTGTTACTAAAACTTTTGCTTTCAGAGATAAAAATATTCTATCTTTGGACCCATTACTCATCAATTTTTGTTTCGTTGTGGTTTATTGTACTGGGTTCCTTTCTATTTCAAATGAAAGTATGTAGCATTTTGAGTTTGAGCTAATGAAGTGGACATGTTATAACGCTTCCAAAAGCAGGAAAATGAGCTCCTACTGCACCCCCAGTGCTCTCTCTAAACACTAGTATTTAGATCCTGGGGATAGACTATTAGTATACGAAAGAATAATGTAAATCATCCCAGTTACAGGATCTGCCCTGGTAGTCTCCATTGATGGGCCAGTGAAAGCAAACAGCTAAGTTCAAGGTCCCTGGACTGCCAGTGAGAAAAAAAGGAGAGCTAAGTGAATTGAATTTTAGGCAGTAGGATAGCAACTACTAGACTTCGTTTACACCTGAATCTCAGTGGCTTATTGAAGGTTATTTGCCCTCTTGCCTAGTTTTTCCTGTGTCTTTGCTATTAAACTGTAAATAAGGCAATCATGATTTAACAGGTAATTTACCTTTGAGATGCAGACATCTCAGACTTAGAAATCTGTGATGCTAGCCTGTTGTTGTGGCTGTATGTATCTACTTTTTATACCTAATATGGAAAATAACCTCCTTAAAATTGTTACCTTTTTTTTTTTTTTTTTTTTTAACAGAGAGGGACAGTGAGAGAGAGAGAGAGAGAAAGAACTTTAGTTTTTCACATGGCCTTAGTTGCTCCAACACTCAGTTGTGTATATGGTGCTGGGGTTTGAACCTGGGTCCTTGTGCTTGCCAGGCAAGCACCAAAACCACACCAGCCCCGAATCATTACATCTTATACATTATTATTATTATTTTTTTTTGAGAGGGAGCAGGAAAGGCAGAATCAATTTTATTTATTTTTCCTCTGCCTTTGTTTCTCCAATACTTAATTGTGTATGTGGTACTGGAATTTGAATCTGGGTCCTCATGCGTGCCAGGCAAGCACTAGCTCCAGCCCCTAATTTTTTTTTTTTAATAGTTTTGGGGGAATTGAACCCAGAGGTGCTTTACCACTAAGCCACATCCCCAGCCAGTTTTATTTTTTGAGACCGGGCCTCGCTAAGTTGATGAGGCTGGCTTTGAACTTGTGATCCTCCTGCTTCACCCTCACAAGCTACTGGGATTACAGGTGTACACCTCTATGCTCAGCCTTACGCATTAATTTTAATGTAGTCTTCATACTCTTTCAGAGGCTAAGAGTCCATCAGTGCCCCACCTTAATGGTGTACAGATAACCCAATAATTCTTTGAGGCAAGAGATTAACATGTATTACAGTTGTATACCAAAGAGGAAATGTGGTAGAAGAGAACTTAAGAAGATGGATTCTGTCCCTCTCAAACTGGTTTTTCACACGTTAGTTAATATCTTCATTACTTAGTTTTTGGCTAATACAGTGAATCCTGACCATTTTGTAAATTCCTATGTTGATAAACATGATAGAAATGTAAGATATTTACTTTGTTTTCCCCCAGTGAATATTCACTATCTGTACTTGGTAACATTTTATAAGGATGAAATTTCATTTTAAAAATGTACCAGGTAAATACAAACAAAATGAAAACACAAGTTCTTATTATCAGACTAAGTCAAAGCAATGAATAAAACAAAAGCAATGTAATCGTATTTGTTTACAGAAAAAACAAAGCTAAATCTTTTAGAGTTAATAGGCTTTTTTAAATTCCATGATTATGTTTTTAATATATCTTTCAGAATATAATAGCTGGGAGGGGAGAATACCACAGTGTGAATCATACCAAGAAGCTTCATTAACTAGGTATCTAAATTTTAAGAAAGTCTGATGGGAAAGGTATTCTATGCCTTCTAATAACTTAGTATGAGCTTCAGAAATCTTTGTGAATGTGCATGACATCTTTGTATTTGTGGCTGATAGGACAGGAGAGTTGCTTACTCCTTGATCTGCTTTCAACAGTTATTGCGCCATTGTAACCACTTGTATCAGAGATGTGGTCTTTGACTTAGCAGAGGCTAAAAGTAGCAGTGCATCAGGAGGGGTTTTCTTTTATACTTTAAGTATTACATGATAAATTGCCTCTTTTCTAATTTTATTTTTCAGGAACCCGCTGGCTATCGATGCCACAGGTGTGGCTGGACTATCATTTAGTGGACACAGAATCCAGAGTGCCACAGTGCTCCTTAATGAGGACGTCAATGACGAGAAGACTGCTGAGGCAGCCATGCAGCGCCTCAAAGCAGCCAACATTCCTGAACAGAATACCATTGGCTTCATGTTTGCATGTGTTGGCAGGGGTGTTCAGTATTACAGAGCCAAAGCGAATGTTGAGGCTGATGCATTTAGGAAGTTTTTTCCTAGTGTTCCCTTATTCGGGTTCTTTGGAAATGGAGAAATTGGATGTGACCGGATAGTAACTGGGAACTTTATATTGAGGAAATGTAATAAGGTAAAGGATGATGATCTTTTTCACAGCTATACAACAATAATAGCACTCATTCACCTGGGGTCATCTAAATAAAGCCATCTTTAAAGTGGCTTTCACTGTATTCACAGTATTGACTTTTGGGTTCTGCCTTGTCCAGAAAATGGAAACTTGGGATAAGAGATAACTTCAGCTGTATCTGTTCTGTAGCTTTAATTGATGCTCTGAGATCATGTTGGGGTTAGTTTTTAATATATTAGATGAAGAACAACTTTGTACAGAACACACAGTAGGAGTTGTGAGCTTTTTACATCAAGCACAAGCAAAGAAGTTGTGGCTGTGTTCACCTGTCACAGCTGCTGTATAAGGTGACTTTCAATAGTCTTCCTGCAAGGGAAGATCAAAAAGGGATTCGCCAGTAAGGTGGAGATTGAAGGCATTCTGTGTATACCTTTTTGTATTGGTAAATGACCACTTTGTAGCAGTTGTAAAGACATTTTTTTTCCTCAATATCAGATTTTTAAAAAGTATAGATGGCTTGAGAAATCTTTCTCTGCTTTTTCAGTGTTACTAGTTTTTCCAGAGGCTGTAGCAATATTATTCCTGACTTTTTACTTGATATAAATTGAAATATTTTTGTTTAGATACTCTGAACTTGCTCAGTCAGGTAAGTGGCCAAGACTATACATCAACGATTTTCCTTAATAAATTCTGGGCTGGAGCGGTGCTCAGTGGTTAAAGCACTTGCCTAGCATGCGCAAAGACCAGCCGCACATACACAACTAAATGTTAGAGAAACAAAGGCCACATGAAAAAGAAATAAAAATTAATTCTCTTTGTCTCCTTCTCTCCTAAAAAAAAAAAATCCAAGACAAGAATTTATGTAGTTCCATGTAGCTAATTGGCAGACCACAAAATTCTCTCACCTTATTTTGGTTTTATACCAATAAAACACACCTTGCAAACTCTTTCAGATACTCTTGATATTTCATTGCTTTTAGTGAATGAACAAAGGATGTAAATTAATTGTAAATGAAATTTACAAATTTGTTAACTGGTCAATCTGTCGTTCAAGTTGGAATCTGATACACAAATGCCTGAGGGGCAGAGAATACCAGTATCCCTTTAATATCCATTTGTACCTTTTATTCTATCACAGTGATAGAAGCTTGATTTTTGTTTTAGACACATTCCTCCCAGAACAAAGGCTATATTTCTCAGTGTCCTTTGCAGGTATGACTGTTTAGGCCGATGGAACATGAGGGGAAATGATATAGGCCTTTAAAAATGGAATGACCATTTTTCTGCCTCTTTCTCCATCTTGTTGCTTTGAATATGGACCTGGTCATGAGTCATCTTGGACCTTGCCAAGGAGGCAGCACCCCATCATGGAAGTAAACCATTCATGGGCAGGCCTGTATGCCTTATTTGAAGCATTTCATAACGGTCCTGGTCCACCTATCTCCAGATTGTTTTTTTAAAGATAGAAATGAACATCAGTTTGCTCAAGCAACCTTCCTCCTCTACCCCCAGGGCTTTGTTGTAGATGATATCCTTACAAAGGGAGATGTGTGGCATTTTTGTTATGATTAGGGTTTTAACAGGAGAGTAGGGTACTTGGAATATAAGTAAAACCAAATGTATTAACATTATTCCTGCTTTTCAATCACTTTTCTAACTTTTACCACCACGTATTTTTCCTCTTGCTATTTATATACATATATGAAATAGAAAATACTTAAAAGGTTCCTTTGAGTATTTTAAGTTCTGAGGAGTTAGTTTGAGACCTTTTAATCTGTATTTTTCTTTAGCCATTTGTCTCACTATTAGCTTTTTCTGTTTATTAGCTTTTCTATTATTTGACACTGATATGTTACCAATTAGTACCTTAAAATTCTTTTTGAATATGCTTAAATAGCACATAGATAAATATTTTAGAGATTTCTTTTGTTCCTGATTTTAATCAGAATTGGCTAAATACTAGAGAGGGATTTTTAAAAATTGAAAATATGAACAAAATAGACCTGAGAATTAAATGGATTGTTTTTTGAAATTAATACTCACATAAAATGTTTTGTGGGCTGGAGTGGTGGCTCAGCAGTTACTGTGCTTGCCTGGCATGTGCAGGTACATGGGTTCAAACCTCAGGATCCGTTTATGCAACTAGGTGTCAGAGCAACAAAGGCCATGTGAAAAACTCAATAAAAATTGATTAATTGATTCTCTCTCACTGTCCCTCTCTAAAAAAAGTTTTGCTTTTTTTTCTCCTCTCAAAGGAGAAACTGCTAGAGGATAACTTCCTAAATATTTGACTTGTTATGGGGTTTCTTTTGATAGCTGAGCCTCTGGGAGCTTGTCATAGACAATAAAATCATTCAGCCACATGATTGTAACCTTAGTGCAAAGTATAAAGGAGAGAACTTGACCCAGTAGAAACTAGAAACAGTGGTATCAATGAGAATAGGAAAAGCCATTCTTTCTTAAGGTTTCGGGAGTATTTTAACCACAGTTAAAGCTGTATTTACTACAGTTTTGAAAACCTTATCCTAAAAGCAAGCATTAAAGGAGGAACAAATTCCTTGAGATGGCAAACCACTGTAGCCACATATGAAACTGCAAACATGTTCACATTAAGAAATACTGGAGACAGAGGTGAAACCTTAATGTCTTCACATATTGAGCTGTCTTCTCTCAAGTGAAGATCACTTCTGGGGCTATAGTTTGCTTTATAAAAAGACTGCATCAAGGAATATATTCCCATTCCCTTTGGTCCAAGTAGAATGAAAAGCCTTACCAGCCAAATAGAAATCTGAGGAGAAAAGGTGGACCTTGGGGTTACCTAGAAATATACACCTGCAGAGTGATATAACGGGGGTCCAGTAGGTTGCTTCACTACTGTTTTTTCAATTTTGTTTAAACCTGGATCATCTCAACCTTTGTGACCAGATAGCAAAAGATTTACCATGAGTTATACTGTATATTTAACAAATGCGCAAAGAATTATATACAATAGGAATAAGCTTACAAATCTAGAACTTTCTAGATAATCTGCAGAACCTTTCAGGCAAAAAGGTAACTGCTTTTCTCATTTTATACCCATGCAGTCTGGTCCAGATTAGCATTGCCGTAAATTCACTTTTTTTTTTTTTTAAAGAGAGGGACAGTGAGAGAGAGACACAATTTTTATTTTGTAGTTTTTCATGTGACTTTCGTTGCTCTGACACTTTGCTGTGTACGTGGCATTGGGGTTTGAACTCACATACTCACGCATGCTGGGCAAGCACAACCGCTGAGCCACTGTTCCAGCCACCCCCCCCCCTTTTTAAGACTGTTCTAATTGCCTTTTAAAAAAATCTTTATTTTTATGTGGTGCCAAGGTTTGAACACAGTGCCTCTCATGTGCTGGGCAAATGCTCTACCACTGAGCTATAAACCCCAGCCCCATAAATACAGTTTAATGGAAATAGAAGACTAATTCTCTTGATGGGGAACCATGAGATTCCATATGATTGACTTGATTTTCAGTTGTAAAAACTGAGTGTGAGTTGGCTTAAAATGCTAAGTCTGTAATATATCCTTGTTATGATGAACAAAATATTTGTAAAGAATGTGCTATTACAAAGCTATTTTAATGTGGGCCCTATGTAAATATTTGTAAACATGTTATCTTTGTTGTATATATTTCACATCTGTCCTGTGCCACAACTGAGGTCTAGTTACTAGAACATAGGCAATTGTAAAACATTGTCAGAAGCCAATTAAAGTCTTCTAATGTTTTGGTGCTAAGAATTATATGGAGCTTTTTCATTTCTTTCTTTCTTTCTTTTTTTTTTTTAAAGAGAGAGAAAGAGAATCAATTTTATTTAGTTTTTCATGTGGCCCCTGCTGCTCTGAGACTTCATCGGGTACATGGTGCTGGGGTTTGAACCTGCATACTTGGCGCATGCTGGGCAAGCACTGCAATCGCCACGTCACTGCTCCAGCCCTGTTTAACATTTTTTTAACCAAAGTTTTTATTCTCTAGTAACTCATCATAGCCAGAAGATTGGTTAATATTGGTTTTAAATGCAAGTGATCAAATCTTGACCTTGTTCTCATTCTGACTAACCAAAATTCAATCACTATACATTTAGTCACTAATAATTATACTCTGTTCAAAGTCATATCATGATATCAGAATTACAAATGGGACTAAAACAATTCACTTGAGTTACATCAGCAAAACATTGCTTAGGAAGCTCTAAACTCTAGTTCCCCAATAGAAACAAGAAGCAGTGACTGTCTGAACCAACTTTGTTGGAGTTCTGGAAAATAGTTGGAGGCTTTACAGCAACGAAGAGAATGCCCAAGTAAGAAGAAACACCTTCAAAATGGTAGGAAAGTTTTGTAACTTTTTTACTTATTTTTGCCCCCACCCTAGGCGCAGTCATAGTCGCATTCTTAAAGCAGTTAAAAGCCAGTTTCCACCCATAAACTGGAAGGAGTGAATAGACCTTATTAGCAAATTATTGTAAACATTTTTTAACCTGCCTGGGCAACATCTGAAGGACTAGCATCAGGTGATTGTTTTTATTTTGCCTCACTTGGAAGATAGGGATTGCTTGTAAAAGCTGTAAGGATCCACTGATGCCTAGGCAGGAGATTATGGACTATATAAAATGTAAAATAGACCAACTAGCCCAGAGAAGCTGGGAGGAGGCATTGGGAAACTAGTACATTGAAAAGCAGCCATGTATATAAGAGCAATTCAGAATCTCTCTCACACACACACTTATACATATGTGCAAGAAGACACTTGCTGAGACCCTAAGCTTTCACCTCTGGTCCAAGTTAGAGAATTGTCCTGGCACAGTGTCCAGTCTGCAAAAACTAGGAGAACTTCTGACATTCAAGGGAATATTTGTCAAAATAGCTAAATGAGAAAAAAGGAACAGTCTTGATTACATAACACAGCTTTTGTAAAATAACACAGCTTTTGTAAAAATTATCAAAACAAATGGATAATCGCCTTTAAAAATCAAAAACCAACCAGCAAACTTTGAGAAAAGGAGAGAATATGATATCTAGAGTTTTCATAATAGTGAAGTACTTAATTTTCAACTCTAAATCAATCACAAGGCATACAAAGGCATGGGGAAATATGGCTCAAAGAATTCAGATAAGGACTGGCAGTGTAGTTCATTTGCCACTGTATCCTATGAAGTCCAGACATTAAATTACTAGGGAAAGACTTTAAAACAGCTATCTTAACATGGCCAAGGAATTAAAGGATAATGGTAAAGGATAATGGTAAATGAACAAAATCAGTTTTAAGAAAAAGTATTTATAAAACCAAAAGTGTGAGTGGAGAAAAGTATAAGTAAAACATTTCACTGAAGGGTTCAGCAGCAAATTTGAACATGGAGAAGAAAGATGAACAAATGTGATGGGACAATTAAAAACAAAAGAAAAATGAAGTAGAAACAAGAATGAACACACATGAACACAGCCTGAAGGACAAAAAGACTGAAGATAAGCAAACAGCTTAAGGGACTTGGGGACCCCAGCTCTGTGTAACATACACCCAAACCACTACCCAAAAACAGAACATTCATTTTCAGGAGCACATCAGTGCTTGTGTTCAAGTAATCCTTTACTTAGTAATAGCCCAAAGCACAAGAGAGTGATTCTGGCAGTTTTATTGCAGCGTACTGTTATAATTGCACTATTTTTTCTTTTTTTTGTCAATCTCTTATTTGTATGTGAAAGAGAGATGCTGGTGACCAAACGCAGGTCCCGACGTATGCTAGGCAACTACTATGCCCAGCCTTGTTAGTAATCTCTTATTGTGCCTAATTTTATAAATTATCCTAGGTATGTAAGTACAGTCATGTGTTGGTTAGAGACAAGGATACATTGTGAGAAATGTGTTCTTAGGTGATTTCATCTTAGGTGTTCTTAGGTGATTTCATTAGGTGTTCTTAGGTGATTTCATTAGGTGTTCTTAGGTGATTTCATCTTAGGTGATTTCATTAGGTGAATACCTCGTAGGGTATTCTTAAGCTAAGAGTTACAACATCACCAGGCAATATAACCTTATGGAACCATCACTGTATGTGAAGTTTGTTATTGACCAAAACATCTATTATTTGGTACGTGACTGACTATGGAAGAAACAGTATATATAGGGTTTGGTACTAGCTGTAATTTCAAGCATCCACTGGGGGCCTTGGAATGTAGCCCCTATGGATATAGGGGGACTGCTGTATAGGCCAGAAATCCCTTATGAACACTGATGCACAAATCCTCAGTTAAAGTGCTAGAAACCGAATTCAACAGATGAAAAGGATTATATACCATGACCAAGCAGGATTGATTCCCGGAATGCAAGGATGACTCAACATATAAAAATAATTATATTAACAGAACTGGAGAGGGGAACTGATCATCTCAATTCAGGAAAGGCAATTAATAAAACTCCCTTTTATGATTAAAAACACTCAAAGTAGGAGGAGAAGGAAGCTACTTCAATGAAATAAAATCCTTATACAAAAATCCCAGTGATCATGCTCAATAGGGAACTTGTTTCCCTCTAAGTTCAGCAAGACAAGGATGTTCACTTTAACCACTTCTATTCAATTACTGGACTCCTCACCACAGCAATCAGACAAATGAAAGAAAAAGACCTCTAAATGAGAAAGAAAAACCCATTTACAAACTATCATTTGTAATTATAGGATCTTAAATGTAAAAAACCCTATAGGATCTTATATGTAGAAAACCCTGAAGAATCCTCAAAAAGACTGTTAGAGGTAATAAATGAATTCAGTAAAGTAGAATACAAAATCACCTGCACTTCTATACATTTATAATGAACAGTTTGAAAAGGAATTATGAGAACAATTCCATTTATAATAACATCAAGAATACTTAGGAATTAATCAAGAAAATGACTTCGTTATGGTTTAGATAATGAGGTATCCCCCCAGAAACTCATGTGAGGAATATTCCGAGGTGAAATCACTTGGTTATAATAAGAGCTTTGACCCAATTAGCACATTAATCCACTGATACGGATTAACTGGGTGGTACCTGTAGGCTGGTAGGGTGTGGCTGGAAGAAGTAGGTAACTGGGGGTGTGCCTTTGGGGGTTTATATTTTGTATCTCTGTGTTTGCTGTTGCCATGTCCTGAGGTGCTGTCCTCTACCATGCCCTTCCATGATGATGTTCTGCTTCATCTTGGGCCCAGTTATGGAATTGGCCTCTGAAACTGTGAGCCCCTTATAAATAAACTTTTCCTCCTCTGTTTTTCTTGTTGCATCTTTTGATCACAGTAATGCAAAGCTTACTAAAGCACACTTGTATAATGAAGACTACAAAACACTGCTGAAAGAAATTAGACAAATAATTGGAAGCACAACCATGTTCATGGATTAGTAAACAATATTGTTAAGCTGTCCATACTTATCAAAGTGATTGAATGCAATCCTTGTCAAAAACCCAATTTTTTTTTCCAAAATGGAGAAATGCTCACTAAAGTTCAGATGCAATCTCAAAGTACCCTGAATAGTCAAATCAATCTTGAATAACAAACTGGACGGACGATTCACAGCTCCTGATTTCAGAACAGTGTGATTCTGGAATAAAGACAGACATACAAACCAATGGAATAGAATAGAGTGCCTGGGAAAGCAAGCTTTATAGTGAAATGATTTTTGACAAAAGTACCAAGGTTATTTTTAACAAGGAAAGGTTATTCTTTTCAGCAAGTGGTGGTGGCAAGTGAGATGGCTAAGTGCTAACAAATGAGGTGGCACCCTACCACCACATATGAAAAATAACTCAAAATGCTCCAAAGACCCAAATACAGGAGTTAAAATCATAAACCTCTTAGAAGAAAATGAGAGAATATCAGATTCTGGGATCTGACAACAAATTTTCAGACAACAACAGAAAAACAGACCCAACTGGACTTCATCAAAACTTAAACATTTTGTGCATGAAAGGGTACTATTTCAACAGAGTAAAAAAGCAGTCATCAGAGGAGGAGAAAATATTTGCAATCTGCATATTTATATGGATTTTTTTTTTTACAAAAAAGGATGGTGAGAGAGAAAGAATCATTTTAGTTTTTAATGTGGCTTTAATTGCTCCAATGCTTCATTGTGTACATAGTGCTAGGGTTCAAACCTGCATCCTTGCATATGCCAGGCAAGTACTGCAAGCATTTTAACCGCTGAGCTACCACTCAGCCCTATTTATAAGGATTTAACGTCCAGAATGCATACAGAACTAAAATGTGATGACACAAAAAAACCTGATTTAAAAAAATGGCAAAGGACTTAGGTCTCCAAAGAAGATATAAAAATGCCTAATGAGCATGTGAATGATTACCAGAATGAGATACCACTTCACACCCATCAGGATGGGTCTCTCTCCATCCAAACACGTTGGCAAGGAAGCACAGAAACTGCAGTTCTTAGCATTGCTGATGGAACTATAAAGTGGTACAGTTACAGAAAACAGGATGACAGTTTTCAGGTTAAATATAGAATTACCATTAAATTCATTATACTTCCTGTTACAATATTTTAAAATAATTGAAAGCAGGGGCCTGAGGGTGTGCTTGTATACCCAGTGTTCACTGGTGCACTATTCATAGTAGTTAAAAGTTGGAAACAACCCACATGTTCTTTAATAGGTGCTGGAGAGGTGGCTCAATGGTTATGGCACTCACCTGGCATGCACTAGGACCTGAGTTCAAACCCCAGCACCACATACACAACCAAGTATCGGAGCAAAGAAAATCAGATGAAAAACTAAAGTTGTTTCTCTCTCTCTCTCACTATCCCTCCCTCTTAAAAAAATAAATATATTAAATGTTTGTCACAAAAGGACAAATACTGTATGATTCCATTTATCTGAGCCCCATAGAATAGTGAAAATCATAAAGACAAAAGTAATTTGGTTACCATCAGGGGATTTGGGGGCGGGGAAAACGGAGATTTACTTAAGGAATAAAAAGATTCAACATGGGATCATGAAAAAATTCTAGAGATTGATATTGGTGATGGCTGTATACAGGGTGTACATACTTCCTTGAACCATATACGTCAAAGGGGTTAAAACATAAACCTTGCATTTTATCAAAATAAAAATGTATCAGGGCTGCAGCAGTAGCACAGTGATTAACGGTGCTTGGTTGGCATGCACGAGGACGGGTTTGAACCCTAGTACCACATATGCAACGATGTGTCAGTGTAACAAAACCACATGAAAAACTGATTTCTCTCTCTTAAAAAAAATAATTAAAATGTATTAAAAAGCCCTGAAAAGAAAATATCATATGGGCTAGCTGTTAAAAAAAAAAAAACAAAACTATCCAGCTGCAAGGAGATTGTTAAGTGAAAGAAGCCAGTTTGAAAGACTATTTACTGCCTCAGTGTAAGACATTCTGGAGGCCTGGAGTGGTGGCTCAGTGGTTGGAGCACTTGCCTGTCGTGCACAAGGACCCGACTTCAAATCCCAGCACATCATATACAACTAAGTGTCAGAGAGACAAAGTCCAGATTAAAAATAGATAAAGTTGATTCTATCTTTCTCACTCTCTCTCTTCAAAAAGAAGAAAAGACATTCTGGGGGGGGGGGGGAAGCTCAGAGGGTCAGTAGGAGAAGGGGAGAGTTGAATACATTGAGCACCAGAGATTTTTAGGACAGAGAAACTACTGTCTTGTTTATGAGGCTGTGATAGTGGATACATGGCATTATGCGTTCATCAAAATCTATGAAACTACAGCAAAAAGAGCACCTTTAATGTCAACTATGGACATAAGCTAATATGAATATATCAACGTTGCCTTATTTATTTAAACAAATGTGCCACATTGGTGCAGGGTGTTTCGTAACAGAGGTGCAGGGTAAAGGAGAGGAGCATGTGGAAATGGCACCATCTGCTCAGCTTCCCTATACAGGTGCTCCTCAGATGACCACGGGGGCGCATCCTGACAAACCTACTGCAAGTCAAGTAACTAAGTCAAAAATGCATGTAGTACACACAATCTACCAAACATCATAGCTTAGCACTCAATCCTGTGGGCTATCAGCTGTTGCCCCTCCTGATCATGTGGCTGACAAGTAGGGGTTTGCTGCTACTGGCCAGCATCACAAGAGGATCTCAGCACATGCTGCTAGTTCAGAAAAGATCAAATTTCAAAGTACACTCTCTACTAAGTGGCCCATCACTTTCACATCACCATAAAATTGAAAAACAATGACTAAAACCATTGTTAAGTCAAATCATAAATTGAGGGCTGTAAATCTAAAATACTTTTTTAAAATTTTAATTCTAAACATCACATCATTCTGTCCACTTTCTCAGTGCCTCAGACTCATTCGTTATCTGTTCAATAATGACTGACAGGTAAGTGGACGAACAAGTCAAATACTATTGACAAATTCATTCACAGTGCCCACACTGGGCCAGGCTGTGTGGAAAAGCCAACGTGCACACCAGTTTTGAAGACCTGGTTCAGGGATGGGCTTACATGTGGCCAGTGCTAGATCCTGTGCTTCCATTCTTTGCCAGCCCTAGACTTTTGGTGGTTAGAACACCCACCCTCCAAACTGCTACAAGATTTTTTACATTTAAAGTCGATACTGCCTTTTTCCCCAATTATGTTTCAATGTGATTTAACAGTTGGAAAAAACTGGAGAACTTTGTTCTGACCTAGCCAGTTTAGGAGCCAGTTGCTCCTAAAAAGATGAAAATTTGGCATTCTGCAAAATCATGCACTAAAAACTAAGAGACCTGATGAGGAATACAGGTTTGGAATTCAGTAACCTGTGTAGTATAAATAACAATCCTAAATTTGCATTGGTATTTATTTGCTTTAAGAATTAGTCCATCTTTTCCAGCCTGAAACTTTTGAGTTTATGCTTCTTCCTTTGATATAAAAATCATTGAAATCAATTACTTTTAATAAAAACCATTTCCATCAATATTAAAAATATGACATAAAGGTGTCTTAATCAATGCTTCTGTCTAATCATTAGGTGATATGTCTTCCCACATTTTTCACCTGTGTTGTATTTATGGCTTCCCAGATAGAGAAAAAGAATGAGGTATTTTATGAAACCCTAAACCAATCACTCCTTGCACTTAAAGGATTTTCATCTTTTTTCTTAGTATCTCCATATTATTCCTAAGGGTTTCTCTCTAGTTGTGAGGAAGTTTGCCCTTGATTGCCTCATGAACTCAGCTTGCTGGGCAAGCAAGCCGGAACAATACGACTTGCACACTGTGCTGATGCCTGCTGTCTGCGAGCAGCCCGGACCGACTTGCACACTGTGCTGATGCCTGCTGTCTGTGAGCAGCCCGGACCACTACGACTTGCACACTGTGCTGATGCCTGCTGTCTGCGAGCAGGCCGGACCATCGTGACTTGCACGCTGTGCTGATGCCTGCTGTCTGCGAGCAGGCCGGACCACTGTGACTTGCACACTGTGCTGAT
>PVKS010021144.1:0-35693 GCA_004027875.1 Aplodontia rufa | reverse complement strand
CCTGCCCCACTCCGCACCTCTGTGGGCTGCTTCCAAACACGGTTCTCACCAGACGAAGTGTATGAGCTGGGTGGGTGTCTGCAAAGATGCTGACCCAATGCTTTGTTTTTATAAAGCACGGGTTCCCAGCAGCAATCCAGTCGCTGGCTCTGTTCAACTACACCCCTGCTCACCGGCAGCTGGCAGAATGTATACAAAGACAGTAAAAGTGCTGGGTCCCTGGCCGGACCAAAAAAATCCCTTTTTTCTCTGCACGATTATTCCAGGTCTTTGCTCCTCAAAATGCTGCACAAACTAGCACTAGGAATTCAGAAGTACATTCCCCAGAATGCACCTCGAAAAATTGAAGATGAACTGAGATTTTCCCATCCAGTCTCGGAGTCTCAGGAAAAACTGTGTCCCTTCAGCTCGAGGTCTGCAGTCCTCTAGCCTATTTGCAGGTTTTGATATATAGTGCATCACTATTTCAACCCCTCACCTGTTAATTTGCTATATCACCACCTACTCTTATCCAAATTGATAAAGCCTTAAACAAGTTATCTTTTCACACCATTAGAGACTTTATTATAATGTTAACAGAAGCCAGTTTTTATTTTCATTTGTTCCATGACCTTTTCCTTGGGTTCATGGGAGTTAGGTGAGATATACTTTAAAACAGGTATACTTTGTGAGGTCGGTCCAGTTTTCTTTTATACAACTCCATCATATGCATTTTTCAAAAACATTACTTTTAATATAAAGTAAGAGAAGAATAGGAGAGTTGGGTTGCCAATGTTAGAGAATAGAAGTTGGATAGAAATTGTAATCTTTTTTTTTGCTGGTTGGCTCTCTTTCCACATGTTCTTTCAAGATTACTTTTTCCAGGACATTTATTTTTTAAAGAGAGAGAGGGATGGGGCAGGAGGCGTGGGAGAAAGAGAAAATCAATTTTATTTAGTTTTCCACATGGCTTTTGTTGCTCCAACACTTTGTTGTGTGTTTGGTGCCGAGGTTCAAACTCCTATCCTTGTGCACACCAAGCAAGTGCTGTAACCACTGAGCCACCAGGGGGTCTTAATTTTTGTATTTCTACTATTCAGTTATGGAAAAATTAAAGCACAACATTAGTGATTTCCAAGCCTGGAAACACATCAGAATTATCTTGGGATGGTTTTTTAAAATATCAGAGACCTTGAATCTATCCCAAGTAATTCTGAAGCATTCGATTTGGAAAGGGATAAATAATTGTTTTTGTTGCTTTAAAGGTCTCTAGTTAATGCTGATGTGTATTCACTTTTGACCCCTTTGGAGACAAATTCCATACAAACTGACAACTTACTTGCAATGAGTAAGTGGACAAATTCTAGGCTAGACTTCCAATTAGAATAAACAGACATAGTTTTAGATTAGAAATAGATTTGCAAAGAAAAATTTAGGGAATTTTCAGCAATGAGATACTAAGCATGCCTATATGCTTATCCCCCCTTATTTGCAATGCGTCTGTTCCAAGATGCCTGAAGCCACAGATAGTACCAAACCCTATATGTGTTATGTTTTTTTCTATACATATGTACCTATCGGTCAAGTTTAATTTATAAATTAAATTTATGATTAACAGTAAGATGTTAACAGTAATCACAAAATAGAACTCATAGCAATATACTGCAATAAGAGTTATGTAAATGTGATCTCTGTCCCAGAATGTCTTATTATAGTGTACTGACCCTTCTTGGTGTGAGATGGTAAAGGGGCCGTACTAAAAGAAGTGAGGTGAATGAAGCAGGCTGTGTGACCTAGTGTGAGATTACTACATGAGGGTTACTTGAATATTAGCACTTTGATGTTGTGACTGTTGATCTGATAACTGAGGTGTCTACTAAAGGACTAATGGGTGAGTAGACTATACAACACGGACGTGGTGGACAAAGGTGTGATTCACATCCCACATGGGACCCAGCAGCACAGCGAGAAATTTCATACTACTCAAAACAGCACACAATTTAAAACTTATGAGTTATTTATTTCTGGGTTGTTCCTTTTAACATTTTTGAACTGAAGTTGACTGCAGGTAATTAAAACCAAAGAAAGCAGAACCTTACACAAAGGGGAACTACTCTAGTCAGGATGCTGGCATGAGAGTGTGACCTCTTACTGTAATGCGCTGTTTTTCTCAGTTCCATCCCAGACACATTAAAGAATATATTAAAATTAATTGAATTAGCATATTAGGATAGTAGGGACTTCTCATCTTCATTTTAGCCAACACATACACATGCTTTATATAGTTATAATTAGAGTGTCTTTCTAATGAAGTCTGTCCTCTTATCAATATGTCATAAGCTTTTGTCCCTTCCTATCTGGCATTTGTGAGAACAAATTTAATATTTTATTAAACTGGTTTGTCATAACTACCTAATATGTCCATATTACACTGTATAATTGTATATGTTTATATTTTCTATCATTATGGATAATTACAAAGAAAAAGCCTCCTAAATGACATACTTTTTACTCATTAAAAAATTATTTCTTAGAACATATTTCCAGAAATGTTTGAGCCAAAACAGAAGCATTTTTTTTTTCAGGGCTGAGGACTGAACTCCGGACCTTGCGCATGCCAGGCAAACGCTCTGCCACTGAGCTAAATCCCCAACCCCAAAACAGAAGCATTTTACCAGTTCTTATAATTACTTTCCTAAAGACTTCAGGCCAAATTTTAATATCATTAAAAGTGTGAGTATAAAAACTTCATCAGAAGCTCATCAGATCAGAATTTATCCATATCTTTTCCCCAGTAATTGTATTAATTGGGTAAAGTTAAATAGCACACAATCTGCTTCTAAGATACAAATATATAGTATTTGCTATAGTAAAAATAAAATAAAATCCTCAGTGGATCGTGGCAGCAGGCAGTAGTTTTCCATTTATGGGCATGTGGACCAGTTTTGGGGCAGCTCTGCCTGGTTTCACTCTGTTGGGTATTCTCATTCTGGGATCCAGGATGCCGGGCTTGTCACTGCCTAGAACATGCCATTTCATGGCCAAGGGAAGAACTACAAGACACCAAACCAAAACAAGCAGTTCACTTTAAACCTTCTCTTTAGATTTGGCTACTGTCACTTCTTCTATTCCATTAGCCCAAGCAAGTCAAATGCCCAAGACAGATAACAGGCAGGAAATATGCTCCACCTGCGGATATGTCTGCGAGGCTCTGTGGGTGAGGATGGGGAGGCACCATCCTCTTTATGTGAAGTGAGCAGAGAGTTGGGAGCAGCCCCTGAAGCCTTCTTTGCTTGCTTTGGGTTCAGTCTCCGTGTATTTTCCCATTTCAGAATTTAACATATTTTTGGTATTATAGATTGCTAAGTTTATCTCTTTTGTAGACTTTGAGTATTTCAGTGGCAGATAGAGAGCTTTACTCACTTCTGTGTATTCATAGAGCCTAGTACAATACACAGCATACATATAGGTTTCTGAAATACATATACTAAACTGGTTTGGGTCTCTAGTTCTGGAAAAATGATCTACATCAGAGTTCTTTGGTCTTAGAACTAGAAAAAGGTAATGAGTTAATATTTCCTAAAATTACTAGACTCCCTAATGTGTTTTTTTAATGTAAGAAAAGATTATTACTCATTTATTTTTATCAGGAGTACAGGAGAAAGAACAGGCTTTTCATTTGTATTAGGTAACAGTAGAAGGAGCATATTAGCACTAGTCTCATTCAAAGGCTAGGGCATATTCAACGGCAGTCTCTCAATTCAATAGAAGCTTTCTGGTCAAGCTGGACTCTCCTTGGAAAGATAATAAATGTATAACAGGCTGCCTATTCTCAGAGAAAAATATTAAAAGGTTGCCTGCCAAAGACAGAAAATTTTCTCTTGGAAAATTATTTTTTAAAGATTTGGATTCTCACTGAAGAGGATAAATTAGGACACATTGCCACCACCAAAAAGATGACTTCGGATAGTTGGGAGATTGGAAAGAGGAAAGAGAATTTTAAAAAGCAATATAAATTCAAAAGGAAACCTACAGTCAGGGCCAATTTACCCATTAGGCACAGAAGTAATAATGCCTATGGCCCAGTATACTTACTGTAGACACAGAAAAGAAAATAATTTTAATATTCTTTAGAATCTGAAGAAAATGAAAACAACAAACATCTAATGATAAACCTAGTCATGGATTTCATAAATTTTAATTTTAAATATTTTTATGAAGTAAGGGACGTGCGACTGCAAAGATACCAAACAGAAGTCCTAATAGAATCCTGTTTTCAATGAGTAAACCTTTCCATGAGGAGAGCAGATGCAGCCAGTGAGTGGAGCAGAGGCCTCCACCACGGTAGGCTTGGTCTCAAACTCAGGAGGAATAACAGGCAATTAATGTTTGCCTGCTAAAGCAACTTGTCTCATGATGTATAATCTTTTTTGTATTATTGTATACTATGTGATAATATTTGGATAATATCCATCCATATTCTTGAAAGATATTAGTTTATAAATTTTTGTCTTGTGATGAGTCTATCATGATACTGGTATTATTAGGGTCATGCTACCCTCATAAAACAAATTAGAAAGTTTCTGCCATCCTAAATTTTATGAACGTTTTATGTAAGTTTCAAATTATTTATTCCCTAAATAATTAATTTGATAACCAGTGGAACTATCCAGGCCTATAAATTTATTACTATTTATTTCTATTCTTGATAGAAATTTATTTAATTGATAAAGGGATACACATATCTTTTGGTAAGTTCTGCTGTACAAGGACTTTGACACAAAATGAATATGTTGCATAAAGCTATTAATAATGTTAGCTTGTTATTATTTTAATATGTGTAGAATTTATCATAGTAATGAAGTTTTTGAACTCAAGATCGATAATTTTTTCTCCTTTTTTATTGATAAGCTTTGCTAATAATTTATCAGTTTTACCATTTTTAGAAGAACCAAATTCTACTTTCGTCAATTTTCTCCATTATCAATATCATTAACTTCTACTCTATTTACTTCATATTTAATTTCCTCCTATTTAGCTGATATTTAATCTGCTTATATTTTCTATATTCATATGATGATAATTCAGAAACATTGAATAGAAATATTTTCTTTCTTAATATAAGTATTTTCAGCTATAATTATCTAATTATCCTTTCTCTTAACTTTAAATGTTCAGATATTCTCTATGTTGCTTCAATAGATATGATATATGGTGTACATCTCTGTTTAATTCAACAAATATATGATGTATTTTTCATTATTGTTAGCTTTGAGATGTGTGTGTGTGTGTGTGTGTGTGTGTGTGTGATGTAACTTCATATTCCTTTTTTATTTCATCCTTGACTTGTGGACTTCTTAAAAGTTTGTTGTTTAGAACACTTCTTTGTGTTTCATTTATTTAGGGCATTTCTGTCTGTCTCTTATTTATTGATTTATCACTGTGCTAGGGATTGAACCTAGTGTCTTATGCATGCTAGACAAGTGCTCTACCACTGAGCTGTACCCTCAGTCCTTAATTCTAATTTAGTTGTGTTTAGATCATAAAGTGTCATCTGTTGGGTTTTAATTTTGTGACTGTTTACTAAGACCTGTGTTACAGACCATTACGTGGTCTGTCATGTTGAACTTTCTAGGTGTGCTAGGAAAAAAATCTTCAGTTGTTGGTCACAGTGTTGTATAAATGTCTCTTAGGTCACGATGACTTTAAATGTTCAGATCTTCTCTATTTTTACTGATATTTCATCTGCTGTTAAAATCCAGCTATGATTATATATTTTTCATCATATATTTTTCATTTCTTATTATATTATTTGTTATTTGCTCGATAAATTTTGAAGCTTAATTATTTGGGCAGATATTTATTTATTGTTGTTAAATATTCTTAATGAATTGACCCTTTTGTATCATATTTAATTTTTTGTCTTGAGAAATGGCTTCTATTAACATAGCCACTTCATGTTTCTTAAGATTATGGGTTTTGTGATATATCTTTATTTCTGCCTCTTATTTTTTAAATTATCTTATTTTTCAAGTTTATGTAGTTTAGATAACATATAGCTGGATATTCCTGTTTCATCCATTCTAACAACTCTTCAATATGTGTGACATTTGTACTACATTTTCCAGTCTATTTTTCTTCTTATCCTCTTTTACTTCTTTGTTTTAGATTAATCCAGTGTTTCTTTTGTGTTTCAGAATACATTTTGATTTTTCCAATGGCTTGAGCTGTGCTTCTTTGTATTTTTTGGTGGTTGCCCTAGGGATTGCAATTCTCATCTTTAACTGATCACATTCAACCAAATATTGTACAATTCTTTCAAGTGTAAGAAATTTCCAACAGAATAATTTATTTTACCCTTTACCCCATTCTTGTTATTTTGTTTTATGTGATGCATTCATATTAATAATAAACTCTAGGTTACAGTGTTGTATTTTCTTTGTAAATCATAATCTCTTAAAATGGTTTTGAAAAGAAAAATAGTTCTTTATATTTAATTACGTATTTATCAATTCCAGTTTTCCACTTTCTTTCCTGTAGGATTAAGTTGCCACAATTTGGTATGACAGGTTTGTGCTTGATAAATTTAATTCTTATTTATCTGAAAATGTACTTTTTCTTAAAAAAAATTTAGAGAATATTTTCAGAGTATATAGAATAGTAGGATAACACATTTCTTCCTACTCCTAGCTCTGTTTTCATTTATCACCCATAATTGTTCACAAGTTAGCTGTATTTCATGCCACTATTCCAAATACCTAATCTATACATTCCTTCCTCATGCCCCCATTCAAGATATTTTCTCTTTGTCGTTGTCATTTTAGGATTTTTTTTTCTTCTGTTTTTACTGAACGTGGTTTGCACATCTTACATCTCTGTAAATTTTTGGTTGTGTGTGTTTTTTAATAGATTATGTGATATTTTAACTATTATTTCTTCAAGTATTTTTCACTTGGATAATTTTTCCTCCTACATTTATGAAATATAATTGCACATAGAATGCTTTGTATAACTCCTCAAGTCACTAAATCCATATTCATTAATTTTTTCTATTTATTAAATTGAATAATTTCCATTAATCCATTTTTTAAAAAAAATTTTATTAAGGAATTGAGTTATTATAAAATCATAAATGCATATAAAGTAGCAGTAATGCATATATTCCTAAACCAGAATTACCCCCTAGATCCCACCCCAGCCCATTAATCCACTTTTAAAATTTACTCCCCTTTATCATTTGGGTAAGGATTAATAAGTTGCAATGGTGTTCTTAACGAAAACATTTTCAATTTATATCTACACATCTTAGGTGGTAGATATTTTTAAAGTCCTATTATATTCACTGTAAGGAATGAAAATAAAAATGAATTAAATTTTTACAAATCAAATTCAACTTACAGTTTAATTTAAGCCTCTCATGATTTTTGCCATTTTATTGGGGATCAAGTATTTGCATATTGAGTGTAAATCAAATTAGGACTTCTTTCTTATATTTAGCTGATACAAATTAGGAATAGTGGCCTGATGTTTGTATTACTAATAAAATGTGTAATACACAGCCTTGGCCCTGGAGAAGAAACATTCATGGAGAACACTATTGCCTGGATGGCCATATGTCTTGGTTTGCTTGATTCACTAACGTTTTCTACCTTTTACAAATCTATGTATTTATACTTCTCCTTATAATCTTAAATGCATTCTGTTTTGAAAAATAAATTAAATGTTTATCCATTAAATTTGAATTTAATTTGATTTTCTAATTGAAATGTGAATACATAAAGTTTTACCAATGTAAATGAAATGCTTAAAACATCTCATGAACTTACTAATTGAATTATAATTTTTTAAGATTGATAGTCATATATAATGTACTAATTCACAATATTTCCTTTCTCTCAACTTTATTTTTGTTAAAGAGAGAGGGTCAGTGAGATAGATAGAGAGAGAGAGAGAGAGAGAGACAACCAATTTTTATTTAGTTTTTCACGTTGATTTGGTTGCTCCAACATTTTGTTGTGTACATGGTGCCAGGCAAGGACCGTAACTGCACAGCCACCGCTCCAGCCCCGCTTTCTCCCAATTTAATTTAAACTTTCTACATATTTTGTAACATTTGCATTTTAAACTTCTCTGGAGCTTTTTTTCACTCATTTAGCATCATTTTTAAAGTATATCAAATTTAGTATATCATTTTTAGAGTATAAATTAGTTGAGATACCTCATTTTGGGGAGAATTTACTTACAAACTAGAAATTTTTAAACTTTCATATAACAAGGGACATAAAAACAATTTCCCCCATTTGTTATATAGGTATACATTTGTGATAGTTGTGTCTTTGTGCAATCTACTATTCTAGTGGTATTAAAAGATTCTTTTTACATTGCTGGAGACTGAAAACCCCAGAGCCTCAACACATGCTAGGTAAGTTATCTACCACTGAGTTATACTCCCAGACTTTAAATTGAAAGCTTATTTTCAATTACCAATATTTATAATTATAAAGTTTTACCCCCAATAACAAATATTAATTCTGAGTTAAATTTAATTTTATCTCCTCCCGTTGAGTGGCTTATAAAGATCCCAATTTAGCATCAAATGAGGTATTTTGATTCATGAGTCCTAATAAAAGACTACTTTGTCATTTAAGACAAATTATTTGAGTGTTATTCAACAGTAAAAGATTTTGTGAGGGTTCAAAGTTACTCTTCCTTTTTTTTAAGGAGTTAATTTATGTAAAGATTGGTCAAGTGTTTGGACACATATGGCAAAGTAATGTGATTGGTGGTATAACAGAAGGGTTCATGAAATTTCAGGTGAAAATAATGGAATTCAGTCTTGAAATTTTTGGAACAGGAAGGGGAAAGAAAATGAGACTGTTCCATGAAAAAGAAAAGGCAAGAAAATTAAAAAAAAAATTTGAGCCTTTGAGACCTGATAATGCCTAGAGCCTGGGGACATCTGAGAGAAAAGTGGGAGACAAACATATAGGATTCAACCCAGGTAGGAATATGGTGGCTATGTGTTTTAAACCTTAAACTGAGACATAGGTCAGATAGCAGAAGTTATCTAATTTGCGAATTTATTTACTAGAAAATTCTGGCAAGGCACAGATTTTAAGCCACATTTGATTATATATTTAACACATTGCTTTTATTGAAGACATAAAATTTTTGTGATATTGAACTGTTGAGTCTGCAGGTCATCATTGCTGTAGCTCAAACCACTGAATTGAGCCAAATACACAATATGAAGTCATTTTGAATTTGAAAGACAAAATGAGATGTCACTTTGCACGTTTACAACTTTAGCATGTGCATGGATATGTTGAGACTTTGCCCCAATGAAACTCAGTGTTTTGTATAATTAAAATGCACTAATTAAAAAAGAGAGAGAGACTTTTCTCCTAGCATCCTTCTGAGAATCACCGATCCACAACTGGCATTAGAGCACCTATAGAGGAGAGACAATGAGTAATTCCAAAAAATTCCTGTATGGTAAGTTGTAATTAGCCAACATGAGAACAAGCAAAAGAGATCATTGGAAATGCCTATTTAAACTTATTTCACATAAAGAAGTATTTGAAACCTTTAGAAAATGCTAGTGGGTAACACATGGTGGCTTGTTATGCCACAGTCTAAATAAGACAGGATCATTTCTTTTGAAGAAGCATCTCATTAACTTAGTGAATATGCTATGGGGAGTTTGCATGGTTGAGGGCTCCATTGTCCTTCCATCTTAGAGTTCCAAGAAATAGTTGACTGAGAAGTTTCAATTTTTTCTTACTTATGGTATTTCTTTCCATAGAAGTTCATAGTTTATTTTTTATTAGATGTATATAGAGATAAAATTGAGGGGGAAACATTATCAAACCATCAATAACCAATGTATATATACTAGTTATCCAGGGGTGTATACAAAAGCTTTGGTACTTATATGCAATGGAATTCTACTCAGCCATTAGAGAAGACGATATTATGGCTTTTGCAGCCAAATGGATGGAGATGGAAAGAATTATGCTCAGTGAAGTATCCCAATCTCAGAGACTCAAGGGCTGAGTAGTATCTCTCATCTGTGGAAGCTAGATTACATGGGGAAGCGGTAGGTTAGACAGCTAACCAAAAAATAACTTCAAATTCTATGATTCTCAACACAATAGGGGGATGGCTCTCTAGGTTACTTGGAGGCATAGGGAGGGGGATGGGGAGGGGGGAGGGTGTATGAAGAACTCCTAGGAGACTGGAGAGTGGAAGTTCATACTTATTTATCTCTCCTTTAAAATACAGAAAAAAATTTCTAAAGAAAAAGAGAAGTCATTGTAATCCCACCACTCAGAGATGTGATCAGTGCTTCCCCCCCCAAGATTTCTCTCAATAATGTCCAAACTGAGTGAAATCTTTATTTCTTTGCCTGTAAAATCCACTGATATGAATAGATATAATCATAAATAAAAAATTTCTATAAAATGTAGCTTTCCTTTATTGAAGCAAAGCTATATAAGTACTAGGGCCCTTTCCTACCTTCTCTCTTCTACCGCAATACTTTTTGTAAGATATAGTTATTTTCGCAGATAGGGAGAGGAAGGCTTACCCTGGGAAGGAAAGGCTGAAGGAATACTGAAGGATGGAATGAAGGCTCTCCCTGGTTGCAGGCAACTGCTAAAGAATCCAGCAATGTACTTGTGGTGGGCAGTGGGAGTCACAAGTGTATCTGGAGTATCTGGGTGTGGATGTTGGTATTGTGACAAGCGATGGCAGCTGTAGGCACCCCCCAGTGGTTTTGCACTGAGCAGATGTAGACAGATTGGAGCTGTCACAGGAGTGGAATAGGGTGGATACATGTGGAAACCATAGCTGATCAGCTGAATTATGTTCCTCTTTGAGAAATGCATTGAATCAGAGCCATTTTCTTATAAGTCAGATAGATACCAAGGTGTTTCTTTTTCCTATTTTACATGATATTTGAAAAATATCTTTTTTATTAGACTCTTTTACTTAATTCTATAAATATTGATTTTTAAGCATATTTTCTATTGGATTTACCAACCACAGATACTTAATTAATAGTAACAATGATCTACATAACACTTCTGAGGTCCACATTACTCAGTGATATGTTGTTGAATTGTAAAATCTCCCAACTGAGGTGCTCCAGCACCAGTTTATCAGGATTATGTAAAAACCATGGCTTTCCACCCATGTCTATTTGAACCTAATGTAAAAGCCTCACCGGGTTCCAAGATATGTAGACAACGGAATGCTTTTTCCTGTATGCGAATGAGGCAGAATGGAAAAACTGCTTGGGGCATTTGTATGCTCCCAAAATGCTGCTACAAAGTCAGATAGCAGGAGAACCTTCTACAAAATCTAGTCTCGGTCCCATCCCTGCTCAGCGGTCTCACTCTAGTTGATGAGTGGGGTTGGACTGGGAAGCAATATTCGCCTTCTAAAACGTTTTGTGCATATATTCACTATTCTTTGCTCATTAGAGAAAAAATAACCACTACAACCTGAAGGTTTTTCATTTTATCTCAGAGACATAGCTTCTCTAATGAACACAGAGCCAACCACAGGCTTAAAAATGGGAAAGAGAAAGGGAAAATACAGACAAAAACATCATTTAAGTCAATATCTCAAAATATGTTCTGATGGCAATTTTTTGCCTGTGGAATTATTTGGCAGGAAGTTTCGCAATTCCTACTGTTGTGTCTAGCAGAGTGATTAGTGCCCTGGCAAAGCCTCCTCCCTCCCTGCCTTGTCACCCTCCCAGTTTTCTTTTTCTTCACATTTGTCATTACTAGCTAATGGCCCCAATTTGTGGGGTGTTTTTTCACAGTAGACATAGAACTCCTCTGTTGATTGACACATAGAAAAATTAATCATAGCCATTATGAAAATAACAGCATAAATAGCAAATGAGTGTCTAATCTGATAGACATTAGACTGCTGACTTTCTCAACAGCTCCGGAATATGACCCCTGCCCCATCTCTACCAGCTTCTTACTCCACTGCCTCTCATCTAGGTAAATGAGCTGCCTCTCTCTTTGCAACAAAGTAATTTTTCCTTTAAATGAAACCAGACTGTTTCCCCATTAGTGTTTTTAATCTGTCATCTATCCATAGTTAATCTTTTAATTTTTTGAACCATTTTTTTTGTAGTTCTTCAGTTTTGAAAAAATCCTCCCCAAGAATATGTTGTAAATATGGTTATATTTACTATCACAGCTAAATTCTTTAAGGACTGAAAATCTTAGTAGGTAATATATGTTTTTATAACTTTGAAGCAGTGCTTTTTAATTTTATTTTTTAATCGACACATAATAATTATTGATATTTACAGGTACAATGTGATATTTTGATACATATGGTGATGTGCATTGATCAAATCAGAATAATTAACATATTCATCACATCCAACATATATATTGTTTCTTTGTGTTGGGAACACTCAAAAACCTCCCTTTGGAAATATATAATAAATTAGTGCCAATTATGCTCATCCTACTGTGCTATAAAACATTAGAACTTCATCGTTCTAACTTTTCATACCCATTAACCAACCTCTCTCTATGCCTCTTCCAGAGCAATGATTAAAAAAAATCCAAAACCCCTTGTCTACAGATAAATACCAAATACACTTTTCAAAGTCAAATTATCAATAGAACTCAGAGTAATATTTATTTTACATAAATTTATTCAATAAAAATGTGATTTTCTGTGCTGGATACAAATATTTGGAATTAAGAATTATTAATAATGCCAGTTTTACAGTTTTATATCAGACTCAGCAACCTTTGTACTTCTGTATTTTATGTGCTCAAAGTTTGGAAAGATTCTAATTATCACAGACAAGTTATTTTAAATGATACAAGTTGTGTCTTTGTGCTCATCTGCAGTTGTAGATACCCACCAAATATTTATAAAGTTGGAGAAGGAAGTCAGAGAGCTGCATTCATACCAGTTAATCTTGGTTTCATAAACTCACATATTGGCAGCCTTTAATACCTTTTGAGGAAATGTTTGATACAGTTTCATAAGAAAATGAATAGAATTGGAATCAACTATTGAAAGTAATTTTCTTACATCTTTGGAGACACATAATACCTAAAAACACTTCAAAATTCATTATCTAAAATATTCAGTGTTATTTGTTTCAAGTTATTAAATCAAAATCTGTTTATTTGGGAAAAAAAGTCAACTTTAACTGTGTTTGATAGGTACTATGAACCCATAAAGCTACAATGCAGTTGCAATGATAAACAAAAATTATCTCTATCACAATTATTTCATAATTATATTCTCAATTGATTCTCATAAAAACACAGCAAGGTAGATATTACCATTATTTCCAGTCTACATTTTTAAAAAATGGTGTATTAAATTGCTTCAAATTGAACTACTGTTTTCAAGCTAGAGACTCAACCATGGGTCTGCATTTGGGGGCATCTGAAGCACACAATCACTGTCTGCAGGATACCAGGTATCAGGGCTCACACAGCCAGTACGCTGGAAGACGGGAGCCCATGTTTCCTGGCCATGGTCTATTAAGACCCCCATGTTCTTGCATGGGGAGAATTAATATTATCAAAATGGCCACATTACCTAAAGTGCTATACAGATTCAATGCAATACACACCAAAATTCAGATGATGTTCTTCACAGAATTAGGAAAAAAAGTCATGAAATCCTTTTGGAAAAATAAGAGACCCAGAAGAGCCAAAGCAATCCTTAGCAATAAAAGCAGAGCCAGAGGCATCACAATGCCAGATTTCAAATTATACCACAGAGCTGTAATAACAAAAAGAGCATGGTCCTGGCACCAAAACAGACATGAAGACCAGTGCAATGGCCAAGGAGTCACTGAGACAAACCCGCACAATTACAGTTACCTCATGCTCTACAAAGATGCCAAATACATAATTTAGAAGAAAAAAACAGTCTTTTCAACAAATGGTGCTGGGAAAATCCATATGTAGTAGAATGAAACTCAATCTCCATCTCTCACCCTGCACAAAACTCAACTCAAAGTAGATCAAAGACCTAGGAATTAGACTAGAACCCCTGCACCTGCTAGAAGAAAAGGTAGGTCCAACATCCAGCAGGTTGGCTCAGGAACTGACTTCCTAAACAAGATTCCCAAAGAACAAGAAGCAAAAGGAAAATCAGTAAATGGGATAGCATCAAATCGAAAAGCTTCCTCACAGCAAAGGAAATAATTAAGAGCATGAAGAGAGAACCTACAGAATAGGGAAAAAATCTTTGCCTCCTACACCTCAGACGTGGCATTAATACCTGGATATAGAACTTTGGTACATATATACAATGGAATACTACTCGGCCATTAGAGAACATGATATTATGGCTTTTGAAATCAAATGGATGGAGATGGAAAAAGTGAAGTATCTCAATCTCAGAGACTCAAGGGCTGAATGGTTTCTCTCATCTGTGGAATCTAGAATACATCAAGAAGCAGTATGTTAGATGTCTAAGCTAACAATAACTTCAAATTGTATGATTCTTAGCGCAATGGGGGAATGATTGCCTAGGATACCTGGTGGCGTAGGGTGGGGGAGAGGGTGTGGGGAGGCTTAGGAAGAATATCTAGGAGACTGGAGGGTGGGAATATGGGGGAATCATCTCAGGAGATCTCTGACCTCCAAGAGATATCCATTTCACTCAGGGGATCTTCTGGGGGAAACAGCAACATGGGGAACCCAAGCTGGGCATCCATGACATGGTATTAGCCTTGAATAACTAAGTATATCTACATTTGCTCTCGATCATTTGACAATGTTTCCCCCTCAACTGTAATTCCATGTTCATCTAATAAAAAAAAAATAAAGTCTTACAATTGGAAAAAAAAACTATAAAAAAATACCTGGATATACAAAGAACTCAAAACACTTAGCACACACACAAAAACCCAAATAACCCAATCAATATATGGGCAAAAGAAGTAAATAGACACTTCTCAAATGTCTCAAATGAAGAAACACAAATGCTCAACAAATATATGAAAAATTGTTCAACATTTCTAGCAATTAGGGAAATGCAAATTAAAGCTACAGTGAGTTTTCACTTCACTCCAGTTAGAATGCAATTTATAATTATCATTTTTCTAGGAAGAAAATCAGTGTTTACTACATTTCAATTCCATAAACTTTAAGAATCATTATGCAAATTAACTAGTTAATTACAAATATAGCAAACTCGGAAGATAATAATTGTTTGAATTATCATCAGTGATGATAATTGGGAAAAAGTATTGATTAAATGGATTAAGATCTTTAATGTCAGTACAGTAACAAATAATCTGTATCTATCAACAACTATTTATATCTGCTATGTTTTATTTTGTAATGGTTTATGATTCACAATGCTTTTTTCTTGAATTTACTCATTTATGCAATGCGAACCCTATGAGTTATATAGTATGATTATTTTTCAAAAAATAAGGAAACAGACTTGGGCCCATGCCTAATGCACCATGCTGTTAAGAAGCTAGGACTCAAACCCACGTCTATTAACATCCAACCCCAACCATTTTTAATACCAGCATGGTTAATTTTTCTATTTCTTAACCTATTCTCTTTATATTTTTACTGAGAATAATGGACAAACAAAAGCTGCAAGCTTCAAGTGTCCAATATGACAAGTTTTGCCATTTATGTGTTGTGAAACCACCAGAATCAAGAAAATAAACACAGACATCACTCCAAATGTTTCTTCCTGCACATTACTAAATTCCTCCCTCCCTCCCCTTCTTTCTCACCTCCCTACCCCCAGGCAAAAACTGATCTGCTTTCTGTGACTAAAAATTTATTTGTATTTTTTAAAGTTTTATATATATGAAATCAAATAATTTGTAGTTTTTTCTTTTGGGCCTAATTTTTAAAACTTGGTATAACTATCTTGAAATTTATCAATGCTATTGAATATGTTAAGTATTTCATTCCATTTTTACTAATGAGTAGTATTCTACCATATCAAAATACCAAAATTGGTTTAGCCATTCACCTATTGATGGACATAGGATTGCTTTTAGTATTTGACTATTAAAAATAATGCTGCTATGAACATTTATCTGTAAATCTTAGGATGCAAATGTGCTTGAATTTCTCCTGGGTAAATATCTAGGACTAGAGAGACTGGATCATGCGGCAGATGTACAATCAGTCCTTGTCATTGTAGCCTTTCTAATAGGTAATATCTCATAGTAGTTTGAATTAATCTGATGAATAATGAAGTTAAACATATTTTTGTGTGCCCATTGGCCGTTACTATATCTTCTTTGGTAAAGTGTTCAAATCTTTGCCCATTGCTTTCTTACTATTTACTGACTTTTAAGTGTTTAAATCTAAGTCCTCTATCAGATATATTGCTAGCAAATATTTTCTACCAGTACAGGTTTCTCTTTTTAAACTTTTGAAGAACAGGAGCTTTTAATTTTGGTATAGTTTAATTTATCATTTTCTTTTACTGGTTTTGTTGTGGGTGCCACATCTGAGGCATATTTGCCTAAATCAAGGACACAAAGATTTTCTTTTATGTTTTCTTCTAAAGGTGTTACAGTTTTATGTTTTACACTTAGAATCACCATCTCTTTTGAGTGACTTTTTCTGTTCAGTGCAAGTTTTGTATCAAAGTCCATTTTTCTTACATGCATCTTAATGTTCCGGCACCCCTGTTGAAAAGGCAAGCCTTTTCTCACTAAGCTGTTTTGCATCTTTGGTGTAACTCAGTTGTCAGTGTATGTGTGACTGTCTTTCTAAATTCTTTATTCTGTTCCATTGACCTAATTTTTTATCTTTATGTCAATACCACACTGTCTTGATTACTGGAACTTCATGTTGAAGATATGGAATGTTTCTTCTTTTTCAGAGTTATTTTGACTAGCCCTTCCTTTGCAATTCAAATGAAGTATAGAATTAGATTGTTAAAAGCCTTTGGCATTTTGATGGGGCTTGTAGTAAAATCTATAGATGAGTTTGAAGAGAACCAACATCTGAACTATGCTGAAGGAACAGTGCAATAATCGCATTGGCCAGACTCTACTGTAATGTTGAATAGAATCGGTGAGGCCAGAAATCTTTGTTCCTGATCTTAGAGCAGATGACACACAGTTTTTCATCTTTTTTTTTTTAATACCAGGTATTAAACCCAGGGGTGCTTAACCAATGAGTCAAATCCCCAGTCCGTTTTATTTATTTATTTTTTTTAATTTTGAGTCAGGGTCTTGCTAAGTTGCTTAGAGCCTTGCTAAGTGGCTGAGGTTGGCTTTGAACTTCAGATCCTTCTGCCTCAGCCTCTTGATGTGCTGGGATTGTAGGCATGCACCACCATGCCTGATTCACCATTAAATTCTTTTTGTCTTGCTAGTGTGACCTTTTCCTAGTCGAAGAATAGGATTTTCTTGTTACCTTTATTGCCTTAATATTGACATTCATGGGTTGTTTCCTTCTTTGGCATCTACTCTGGGATAGAAGAAGTCAGAAGAAAAGCCAGAGAGGGCTAGCAATGTGACCCTGTGGTACAGCCCTTACCTAGCATGCACAAAACGCTAGCATTTTGCACAACATTCTTTTAGTCTTGTTTCCAATACACCTTCTTATTCCTACCTTTTGAAATCTTATATTTGCTTTAATATAATTACCAAGGTTTTTACAGTATTATATAAAGTTTCTTTCCTGAACATTCCTTTCATATTCTTTTTTTGTGTGTAGATCTGTATTTTCATTTAGTGTCTTTTTTTCTCCTTTCTTAGGAGTTTCTTTTAATATTTCTTGTAGCGTAGTCCTGCAAGGATGAATTCTTTTGGCTTTCCATATCAAAAGAGTCTTTATTTTAGCTCTATATTTGAAAAATATTTTTGATAAGTATAGAAATACTATTTGAAAGGTTTTTCCATTGCTTTAGTATGTTGCTTGAGTGTCTTCTTGTATTTTTTTGCCAACAGGAAAGCTGTGATTAGCTGTATTTGTATATAACAAATCTTATTTTAAAAGTCTTATTAAAAAAAAAAATCTTTGGCTCGGTACTGGAGCGGTGGCTCAGCAGTTACAGTTCTTGCCTGACATGCGCAAGTACAAAAGTTCAAACCCCAGCACCACGTACACAATGAAGTCTCGAAGCAATGAAAGCTGCATGAAAAACTAAATAAAAATTGATTCTGTCTTTCTGTCTCTCTCTCTCACTCTCTCACTGTCCCTCTCTCTTTAAAAAAAAATCTTTGGCTTGGGGGCTGGAGCGGTGGCTTAGTGGTTATGGCGCTTGCCTGGCTTGTGTGAGTACTAGAGTTCAAACCCCAGCACCACGTACACAACTAAGTGTGTTGGAGCAACGAAAGCCATGTGAAAAACTAAATAAAAATAAAACTGATTCTGTCTTTCTTTCTCTCTCTCTCTCTCTCTCTCACTCTCCCTCTCTTTAAAAAAAAAATCTTTGGCTTGATATTCAGATTTTTCTCTTTACGACTATTTTTGAGAAATTTGGTTATGATGTCCCTTGGGGCAGTTTTTGCATCTTACATTCTTAGGCATTATTGAATTTATAGTTTGTTTGCATAAAACATGGGGAAAACTCACCCTTGTATCTTTGAATATCTTTCTCCCTCCTTCACCTTCAAAGGTTAACAATTATGTAATACGTTCAAAGAAGTTTTTCTTTTTCTTTTTTTTAAGAGAGAGGGAAAGGGAGAGAAAATGAGAAAGAAACAATTTTATTTAGTTTTTCATGTGGCTTTCGTTGTTAGTACACGGTACTGGGGTTTGAACTCATGTGCCTGTGCATGCTGGCAAGCACTGTAACCACTGAGCCACTGCTCCAGCCCCAGACGTTTTTCAATAACTCGCTGTGTTCTTTCAGTTTCTTAAAATTTTTTCTGTTCAAACTTTCACGAATTTCTACTTCTGTTACTTCAAGTTCATTAATCCTTTGCTCTGTAAACAACTGAACTGTCATTATTCCCATCTAGGTTTTTCATTTAAGACATATAGTTTTCTTCCCTAGAAGCTGAGTTTGTAATTTTTTATGTTTTCCATGTCCTTACTTAACTCTTGAATATTTGAAATACACTTTATGGAGTTGTCTGATGTCCTTATTTACTACTTTTAACATCTAAACCAGGTCTGGGCTATTTGGAATGATTGCTTTTTCTCTTCTTCATGATTTGAATTTTTTTTTCTTTGTATATCTACCTTTTTTTTTTTTTAAGAGAGAGGAACATTGAGAAAGAGAGAGAAAGAGAGAATCAATTTTATTTAGTTTTTCATGTGTCTTTTGTTGCTCCAACTCTTCATTGTGTATGTGGTGCTGGGGTTTGAACCCGCATCCTCATGCATGCCAGGTAAGTGCCACAACCACTGAACCACAGTTCCAACCCCATATCAACCAATTTTAATTGGTACTTAACATTGTGAACTTTACCTCATCGAGTACTACATATTTTTGTATTGCTGTAAATATTCTTGAGCTTTGCTCTAGATGCAGTTAATTTACTGGAAACAATTAATCCTTTTTGGTCTTGCCTTTAAAATTTGATAGGTGAGCTCAGAGCAATGATTTGTTTAGCACTAAATATATGTACTTTGGAGGCAACACATTTCTGTCCTTAACCAGTGCCCCTGGAATCAGGAGGTTTTTCAGTCTTGCTAGTGGGAGAGGCACAATTTCTGTCCTTTTACTCACATTCATGCTCACTTATAAACACTTGGGAATATTTATTTGTTTGCTTGGCTTATGTTTTCCTCTGTTGCCTTAGGTGGCTTTCTAACATTCAAGAGTTTGTTAAGACTTTGCCTGATGATCAAGGCGAAACTGAAGGGACCTCTAGAGTTCACTCTGCAGCTTTCTATCATTTCACTGTCTTGCCAATTCCAGCAAATTGGGGTTTTTAGCTTCTCAGATTAATCTCAAATTCTCAGAGCCCACTAGAGTCTGCCCAGATTCCCCCTTTCTCTGTTGCATCCTAGAAATTATCTCAAGGCGGTCAGCTGTAGGACTTCCCTCATTTGTTCCCAGTCTCTGTGGTTCATTGTCTGACAGTCAATATTGGATATCATTGTTCCAAATATTTGGTCAAGTGTTATTTTAGGCAAGGAGGTGAATGTAGTCTCTAGTCTTTAATCAGAAGTAGAAGTCTTTATATATTTGTTTTCATATTTGTCAACTCGGAAGATCTTTAAAAATTTTGAAAAGCACCCTTCTTTTTTGCCATTTGTGAATTTCTACATTCAAACATAACTTTCTGTCTATGGGCTTTTCTTGTCTTTGAACAAGAACAACTAAATCTTTTCTAATGTGCGACCCCACCACATAATACAATTTCCAACAGATAATATTCATTCCATAAATATTTGATTGAGCAAATGAATAACAAATACATAAAATGTTAGGTATAATGGGGGAAGAAGATGCAGAAAGGACGTTTATGTAACACACGCTCATTTAAAAATTTATTTTATGCAGTAAAATTTAAATAAAATTGTGAAAGGGAATTCATAAAGGAAATGCAAGACTTGTACAAGTTGTTAGTGCTTACTTAGAAGTGATGAGGGAAAATAAACCTACCAAAAAGGAAAAGAGTATATACTGTAGACCCAGGTTCTAAGTAATATCTCCTGGATGTTCCCCATCCCAGGAGGTGTGCCATACATATTTCAAGTCCTTCCCTCATTCCATTTCTGCATAGTTCATGTTCTCTCCCTCTCTTTCTCTCTCCCTCGCTTTCCTTCACTCTCTTTTTCGTGTCTGTTATCATGTGTGCTGTGCTTAAGAAATCCAAAATTCATTTGCCAAATAACCATGTTGATAGAGTTCGGTGGGGACTACAGAGATTTAATATGAATTGAACAGGAGCAGAGGTGCTGTCTAGAAAAAAAAAATGGACAAAATGATTTATAAAGTCACTTCTAGTTCTGTACCTCTCTTTACCAAGAAAATCCAATGGGAAATGAATAGTCTTCTGGAACACACAGAGGCTGTTCTGTTTTATTCACTACTTACTATTTATGATTGCATAATTTCTATTTTTCTTTTAATATGGTATTCCTCCAAAAGATTACTTGAAATTAAGATGTTGCTAGTTTAGAAGCAATTCACATTTTAAATGCTGTATGTGTTACTTTTTAAAAGTTAATTTTCGATGACTGCAAACTTAGGTCTTATTGATTTTTCAATAAGCTTAGGGGCAAAATCATATTACAAAAATAATAATTGTACATATGAAGGCTGGTGGTATATGCTTTATTTCTCTCAATTAATATAGTAGTGTCCCCAGAAAACAAAGCAAAGCAAACCACAAAAATCACTGCCTTTTTGAAGTTAATTCTTCCATGAAAGCCACAATGGGTCAGGACACCCTTGTGTATTTTTATACCTGCCCATCTTGATATATGTCTAATATTTTCCCCTGCTTTAATTCTGTAAACATTCTAACCTTAGTGAGTGCTTATTTTTTGATCCAATCAATCTGTGGCACACCTGTTTTTCTGGATGAAAGGAGAATGAGTCATTTGAGAGAAGAGGGCGGTCACATTAACCCCTTGGAAGACTTGGATGTTAATTTACGAAACTGAATTTTGGAGGACGTAACATGATGCCCTCACGACTGAAAAGAACTCAAGGAACGCCTGGAAGAGGTCATGTCATTCTCACTAAGGGGATGCAGAGCCAAATTTATCTTTAGGTTAGTAGTGTAGAATTTAGGAAAGTAGTTACAACAAGCTGTAAGAAATGCCATCTAGAATGTTTATTCTCAGGCTTTTCCTAGGTATCCGCGCATAAGCCCTGTTGAGCATGTTTGTACCTTGCCATTTGCCTCTTCTTAGACACGCACTTTCCTCTCTCTCTTACATAGCTGCAGTCTGTTATAGGGATACGATTCTGAGGAATCATAGAACCATATTTCTCCATTGAACTGTGGCCTTAGATTTGCAGTGGAAGCAAGATTCTTCTTTTTTCACTGAGTTCTTTCTCTAGCTGTACCCTGAAAAGGGGGCAGAGAATAAGAATGGGTGATAAAAGCCGTCTCTCAGGTGGACCAGGGCAAAGAGAACACAGTGTCAGGATGGCATTTCATAATGCTAAAGAAAAAGCAATTTGCTCATCTAGGTGAGTGCTTTATCCTCCGGGCGTGTGTAACCTGAAGAAGGTAAATTACTTTTTCCTGGTACCACTTGGTATCCAAGAGGAGGTAATTTACCTCATAATGTCAAGACACCCTGCTGCCGTGAAAGTGGTTATATCCCTGCTCGCCACAAGAAGAGTACTTGGCTCACAGTCAAGCTGATCTCTTTATAAATCACCCAATCCAAGACTGAGAAGTTTCAGAACATACGAGCAAATGTGCAAATGAATAGGCTTTTTTTTTTAAGGGAGTGATTGGGAGTATGATTTCTAGCTCCGTCATTGGTTGTGATTTAGCTGTACTGTTCCCTTGGAAACAGAGTTGGTTTTTTACAAATTCTAAAATGCTGAAAAGAAAACATCTCATAACTATGGAACTGTAATTCGGTTTTCACATGCCTAGTGTTTGGAAGGAGAGGGAATGGCTTCTTCTGCTCCGTATGGAGGTCCCATATCTGGTAAAGGGCTTTAGTCAGTTGGAGACCTTCCAACAAGCCTGCCTCTTTAGGAAGTTTGCCAACTCATTATCAATTGACTATAATGAGAGCATCATAAACAGAATAGCTTTATTTGAACTCCTATATGACAAGAAAAATTATCATTGGACTTGAAATATATTATTTTTGCTACACTTTTTGAGATAGAACTTTAGAGAGAACAACTTCAGTGTAAATATTCATGCTTAGGCACCCTTAAACAGGTGGTCACACTGGATAAAACACCGAGTATGTAAAACTCAGATTTTGCACATCTTCATAAACCCACAAGACTACACTGCCATTCCCCCACCCCATGGTACCTACAGAATTCAAGGAGAATACCTTTGTGTACGGAGGTGGAAAGTGGTCATAGCATTGTTCATTCATTCATTTGTTCATTCACTCAGTATATATTGGGAACCCAACACAAGCCCGATACTGTATTACATGTTGGGGTTAGAATACAAATAACCCAAATACAATCCTTGTTGCCCGCATCTTGAGGGCTCTAGACTGGCTAGTACGTAGCATTAATCAGGAAACCATACAAGTAATTAGAATTGTGATAGATCCTATAAATAAAAGGTAGATGGTGCTACATGGATATGTATGGGGGCTGTAATTTAATCTAGAGAATGGTAGTCAATGAAAGTTTTTCTTTTTTAATTGAGAATCAAAAATGAGCAGAGATGATCAAGATGAGGCAGGAGATGAGAATACCTGGTAGAGAAATTAACATGGGTAGAGGTGCTATCTTGGGTAGTACTAACTTGGGTAGAGAAAGAACAGCTTGAAGTGGTCCAGGATTTAGAAAGGAATTGATGTGGTCTGGAAAACCAAGGATGAGCTTTATTGATTTGTTTGTTTAATATATATATATATATGTATATATATATATATATAGTGTTTACTCTGTGGAGGAATAGCTGTAAACACTTTGCAAATATTAATTCATTGAATCTTTGTAACAATCCTACAAACTAAATACTATTATTATCTTCGTCTTTATAGATGTGGAAATTAAAGGACAGAGAAATTATTTTAACTTTTTTTTAAGAGAGAGAAAGAGAATCAATTTTATTTTTATTTTTTCATCTGACCTTTGTTTCTCAGACACTTAATTGTGTATGTGGTGCTGGGTTTCAAATCCAGGTCCTTGCGCATGCCAGGCAAGCACTTCCAATAGTTAAGCTGCTGCTGCAGCCCCAAGGACAAAGAGTTTTATAATGAAAGCAGGGAACATAATAAGGACTGAAAAGCGAGGTGAAATATTTAAAAGTTTGTCAGACAAGCCATAGGAACTTATAAAAATGGTTTAAACAATCAATACCTTCTTCAGATTTATAATTTAACTATATCTCTGATCAATGTCTGAAGAAGGAAAATAGTAGGTAGGGAGGTCTAGCAAGAATGGATGAGAATATCAGGTCAGAGACTACTGTGGTACTTTAGGGGGGTGATGATGTCACTAGGCAATGTAAAGAGATGGAAGCATTCAAGAAACATTTCAGGGATTGAACAGACAGGACTTGGAGATGGAATAGATGTGATTTTGGGAAGGGAAAGGGAAGGGAAGGGAAGGTCAGAGATGACTTTTAAGTTCTCTTTCATAAATAAATAGATAAAGGGCCATTTACTGGGTTAGTGAACATAGGCAAAGAAGCACGATTGGGTAGTAGGGGACAGAAAGAACCACAAATAATATTTCAGCCATACTGCATTTGAAGTTCCCGGGATATATTAATATGAAGATAATGAGTAAATATTTGGGTTTGGGATAATGAAACAGAAGCAAATTCTTAGAAAAATATATAAATTTTGAAAGCTAGTTAATATGTATTAAACTTTTGCTTGTTTCATCTTTAGATACTAATGAAGACACAAAGAAATATGAGATCATATTTTTAAATCACTAATGTAATAATATACCCCACAAAAGTAGAGTTGTGAGACTATACAAAGACTTTATACAGGTGATGGCATTGGAGAAATTTATACCATCTATGTATAATTGGTTTGGGGAAAATCATTAGAATTAAATGAGGTTGGAGAGAAACTAGGTGATGATTGATAGAGTCCTAGTCCTCTTTTGAGGTTGTTTTGTTTTGTTTTGTTTGTTTGTTGTGATGGGGTCTTGCAAGGTTGGGAAGGAAGACTGGTCTTGAACTCAAAATCTTCCTGCTTCAGCCACCCAAGTAGCCATGCCTGACTTAATTTGTGGTCTTTTAATCAGACTTGTTAGCAGTTCATATTTTGAGTCTCCAAATACTTAAACAAAATTTTAAGAGATCTCTCCTTTATCCTCACATTGAATCTTTGAGTACGTCTAGCATACTTTACTAAAACCCCATACTAAGGGCCCCCTCATAAAAATCAAGACTCAGAAGGGTGATGTGCTTTTCAACTTCATACATTTTATGCATTTGTAATTGTGAAGCATACTTTTGCTGGGTCAGAGCCATACTAAAGGGCAGTTTAGGTCACATTTGTTTTTCACCATGTTAAGCTAGAGCAAAACATCAAATGAATGGATACCCAGAAAAAGTAATTCCACCTAAATCTGCATGTGATAAGCTGTTCCCTTGCAATTTACGACAACTAATAGAATTTTCTGAAAAACTAAAAAGAAGGGAAGTTTGGAAATCATTGTCTCTTCTTCAATCCCATAGTTCATTTGCTTTATATGCTTCTCTTAAAAGCTTATTGCTTCCTGCTTTTCTGTTTCATCCAGTAATTTGGTTTTTCCTAAATTTTCCCCCAGTTTTCTTTTTATTTTCTCTTCTTGGTTCATTAATGCATTGGAGCTAAAAACATCTGTAAAAAAATAAAAAATGCATGGACGTGTGTGTGTGTGTTTGTGTGTGTAGGCATGTATATGTGTATGTGTGCATATATAAACTTATAAAAATTACAAATTTATAAAAAATTATAATGTATAAAAATTATGGATAAATTTAGCCATTTTGCAATGTGTATATATTTTAAAATATATCATATGTGATAAATATATATAATTTTTGCAATTAAAATATTTTTAAAGTTGTAATAGAATAGCTTTGCTTTCATTTAATGTGCTTTTTAATCAACCTGGAGTGCAAAAGCAGATTCTCAGGGTTTTGAACATGGGCTCTGTGCTCTGTAGACTTGGTAGGCAGAAGGCTACTAGGAAGCCAGTTCCATTCTACTCCACCAGATATCTTCCTGGGCTTGTTTCCTCAAGGATTTTAACCAGAAGATCTACAAAGTTTCTTCAAATAGTTTATGATTACTTTCCTGAGTGAAAATGCAGTTTGTGATAAAATTAAAATAATAAAATCAGCTTTGACGAAGGGTAACTTCTTTGAAGATTTTCCCGGAAAAGACAACCAATATAAGGGTGTAAGATAAAGTAGAATGCTGTGAAACGTTGTCAGGTTTTCCTTACAAAAGTTTATAGATGTCAGAAGAAATTACTAGCACTGTTATAATGTTATATTACTTTTTAACATTTAAAAATAATAATTGAGACTGAGGTAGATAGGAATTTGTTTCCTCCCCTATGCATTTTAGGTAACATAAAATAATTTACCTAAAGGCAAAAAGAACAACCAAGAACCATATCTTCAAATTCTAGGACTCACAGAGATCAAGGAATAAATTCACCTCGAGAAGGGCCAAATGAACACTAGTTTTATGTTAGATGTGACATGCTCAACTTCAAAGTACAATTTATGGGCTGGAGCAGTGGCTCAGCGGTTTCGGCACTTGCCTGGCAAGCACGAGGACCCGGGTTCAAACCCCAGCACCACATACACAACTAAGTGTTGGAGCAACTAAGGCCATGTGAAAAACTAAATAAAGTTATTTCTCTCTTTCTCTGACTCTCTCACTGTCCCTCTTTTAAAAAAATAAAAAATAAAAATAAAAAAGTACAATTTACGTATTTTCATTGATTTTTTTTTTTTGCTATTTCCATATCATTAGTTCTAAAAAAATATTTGGTTATTGTCTCCAGAATTTAGAATTTTCAAAGATTGGTAATAAGAAATAAAAGATCTCTTATGGGGAAAATATCTGTTATGGCCTAAATAGCAGTGATAATAGGAGCATAACGAGTTTGGGGTGTAGTTTAGTGATAGAGGGCTTGCCTACCATGACCAAGCCTGAGTTCAATTTCCAACACTGAAAAACATTTTTTAAATAAAGAAAAAAAATAATATAATTCATTCTATGTAAAATATATGAACTCTGCTCACAAAACATGAAGACAAATATAAACTAGTGAAAGAAATTGACCTAGGAGAAGAATGTTAGAAAGTGGTCAGAATAAGCTCTGTGATGATCGGAAAAATATACCCTTAACATGTCATGAGAACTTAAATAGCAGAACTTTGACTTTGGACAGAAATTTGTGTTTCTAAGACAGACAGCTTCTTGACATCAAATTAAACATGAAGATGGGAATGTTATCTCATCCAGGGCAGGCTCTAGAGAGGACAAGCTCTAGACAGATCTAGACAGGACAGTCTCTAAACAGGAGGGGATCTGGACGAGACATACACTAGATGTTTTAAGGGGCAGGTGCTCATTATAAAAATATTCAAGTACATAAAGTTAAAAAGAGAGGACAAAAATCAATAGTGTCACATCAGAGAGTTAATTCCTCTAACACTTGGTATATTACTCTAGTGTTGCAAGGATGAGCCTTAGAGGAGGGCTAGCAATTCTTCTGAGGACAAGGAAGAAAGTTAAGATAGATTCAGTAGTGAATTCACAACAGAATAAGCAGGGCTTCTGTTCACCATGAAAAATAGAAAGCAAGACATGTGCAGTCTCACTGTCCTTTTCTAAGTGACTTTTTTCCTTACTGCTAAATTGTGAACTCCTCAAGGGCAGGTATTGTGCCATTTCCAAATTTGATCCCCAAGGACTAAAAGACTAATACACAATAGATATCAATAAATATTTGTTGAATGATCAAAGGCAAGTAAATCACACTTACAATAAATAAACAGAGAAGGAATTGGAGTTTAGTAGAATTTCTAATGATTGTGCAGAGATCTGTAATAGTGTTTGGTGGTCAGGGGAGGGTAATGCAGGGAAGACCTTTACTGAGTTTGCAAATGGCAGTTGAACAGAATGATGGTGACTTTATGCTTCATTTATCTCCAACAAGGATCTTATAACTAGAAAGAATAAAGCAGTCGCATCCAAGTAGAAAACAAATAAGAGAGCATTGCACTTATTTGAAGATCTGGGGAAAAGATATGCATGTTGAAATCTTTGAAGAATCACAGAAAACAGAAATGGCAGACAGATGAGAAAATGCAAAAAATAATAGCTTGGAAGGAATGAGTTCTAAACTTATGGAATAGATACCAAGCGTGACAATATTCAGCAAAATTCTAGAATGGACAATTAGGCAAAGCCAGCTGAGTGTTGGCTCTCCAACTAGCCAGTTATGCAGCTTTCAGTAACTTAAATAAACCTCTCCATGCATCAGTTCCCCTAGAAGTAAAATTGGATCACTCTTAGGACCTGTCTTATAAAGATGCCATAAAGATTACATCCTCTTAAGGCACTAAATCCTTTTCTAGCCAGATAGTAAGTGCTCTATAAGATTAGGTATGATTATTGTTATTACTGTTCTTACTCACACTTAACAGAGAAACAATTATCACCAGAGGAAATCTTCACTAAACTCATTTTCCTGGTTTTAGAAGATATTTTGGGTTGCTTGCTCAAGAGCATTTCATAAGTATGTATGAAAGGTAACCTCCCAAAACTCAATGTGTGAGACAATGCAAAATGGCTGAGAGGTGAAATGATTGGGTTATTAGAGCCTTAATCCAATTAGCAAATGAATCCCCTGAAAAGGGGTAATTGAGTGGTAACGAGAGGCTGATAGGGTGTGGCTGGAGGAGCCGGGTCATTGGGGGTGTGTTTTTAGGGTATATATTTTGTATCTGGTGAGTTGAATCTCTCTGCTCCCTGGACCCCTGCCTTCCGCCATGATATTCAGTCTCACCTTGAGCCCTGAAGGATGGAGCCAGCCGTCTGTGGACTGAGACCTTGGAAATGCCCCACAAATAAACTTTCCCTCCTAAAATTGTTCTTATTGGGTCTTTTAGTCACAGAAAAAAAAATAACCCTGACTAAAACAGTATGTTTGGATGATGGTGAAGACCTTTGAGAAAATCTTTACTGCTCTCTCAGGAGGGTAGTGATGATGTCCTTGTGTGATGATCCAATATAAAGTCCACCTTTAAAAGTTAAAATGGAAGACATTTTTGTCAAGATCTTAATTTTTAGAGTTCAAAAAGGATATAAAGAATTTTCTAGTACAAATGTTTAATAAAGCTAAAAGTTTGAGGCTAAGAGAGATGCAATGAATTGTCCGAAGGTAAAAAACTAGTGTGTAACAGCTGAGACTTGGACACACATTTTTTTTTTTTTGGATGTCAGATGTGTTTGAAGCTACCTTCTGGTAAGATAAAAATCAAATTATAGATCCTATTGTCCCCTCTAGGCACTATCCTGAGATGGCTATTTCCTCACCACTCAGAAATGCAAGCCACAGTGCTGTTAGTACTCACTGGCTAGTATGTATTAACTGGTGGTGCAGGTCGGGGTTGCCTGTCCTTAGTGTAGGTAGGTGCTGCCTTGCCCATCTTCCCACCTGTACTCCACAGGAATTCCCTGAGGGGTGTATGCAATTTTCTTGAAACCACACAGTTTACACTGGGGGGGCAGAATGGGTATATTTTTCAGTGTGACACAAAACCTAACTGCACTGCTTGGGCTGAGTCGCAAACTTGGGGTCACTATATTTTTAATTTAAATGTCTGTAGGTTATGCAAGTATTCTTTAATTTGAAATAAACAAAACCTTTCTGCTTCTTGAAGTTGTTTCAGTTATGATTCCTTGACACCCCAAAGGTGTTCCACGTGGACGTGCCCTCATCTGCAGACACTCCCCTGCATGTGTACCCTTCCTTACTTTTAACCATTCCCATGTCAGCTTTCCTTCCCCTACAAGCTTTTCTCAGTAGGCACCCTTCCTCTTCACACTATGAGCTACTTCTGTCCCTACTGGATTCTGACAATATCATGGCTTCTGATAGCTGTAGCATGTGACTCCTTTTGAGGATAGGGTGGGTTCAGATCTCAATGGGTACTGTTTTAGGAAGGAAAGAGGAATTCTTTAGAGAGTGGAGGGGAACTGAAAGAGTGAGATGGCTTAAACTCTGGGATACAATTGTCCTTTTCCTCTATTTCTCAAAAATCAAACACATTTCACCACAATATGAAGTATTTCTCTTCTGAAATTCCCATCTATTCTGAATGAGAAACATATTTTTCAATTTGACATAATGTTGACACACCTTCTTGGGATATGATAACTCTGGTCTTTTATTGTTAAGAGTTCATTATCTTTTTCATTGTATTAATTTTATTTGTAAATTTGTTTACATTAACTGTCAATGAATTGTCCTAGGCTCATACTGCTTTTCTTGAATCTTAGATTAAACTCTGGACAGCAGGAAATGATGAAAAAACTTTTGGCTCACTCCCACTCCAGAATGCTGACTTATTAAAAACTCCAGAAATGTTTATTGAATGCCAATTATGCTCCAGGCACTGTCATTTATCTCTGCATTCTCAGTGTCTAAGACAGAACTTCTGACCCAGAGGAGATTACAACATTTCTGTGGGGTTTTTTTTGTTTTATGAAAACCAATGAGGAAGAATGTCAACAAGAGCTGGGAAGAGTCTGGGAAAGCCTCATGAATCATCTGAGGATTTAGGTGAACTCTGTGGGATGTGGGTGCACAAGGTGTGCTAGGTAAAGGGAACAACATACCTCGAAGCATGGAGATCTGACTTACTAGAGGAAGTAATTAAAAATGGAAAAGGTAGGTAGGAACTCATTCAGAAGATTAAGTTTTATTATTCATATGGCATCAGACTGTGCTGCGGAACACTAATCTCATTTGGCCACCCTGTAGTTCCTTGCAGCTTTGGTTGATATTGTGCCCAAAATCTACATAGCAAATAATGCAATGCAATATATCATCCATTTTGTTAGCATTCACACATTTGCTCATTTTTAATTTAAAATTTAAAATTATATTCATATTGAGTGTTAGATACTATGATAGATTCTGGGGATTCAGAAATAACCAAAGTAGATTCCTTCCATGTCTTTTCTGAATGTATCATCTGTCATGGCTGAATGTACATGCTCTTAGGCGACTACACAAGAGAGAGACATCTAATATATATTTAGGAATCAGGGCAGGGAAAGATCTGGGAGGGTTTCTTAGAGAAATCTAAGTTGAGAGTAAGCTAAAATTTCCTAGACCAAAACTATGGTGAAAATTGTCTTAGACCACACATATGAGAAGATCTGAAGAGGAGAGAAGGGGGTACATAGGGTGGAACTCAAAGAAGTTCATAATAATACGAGTAATCTAGGCCTTTTTGCTTTCATCCTCAAGGGCATTTCCATGTAGTGATGTAATCAAAAGAAATAAAATACTAATACCAAAAAAGCTTGGAATGTCATTCACGTGACACATAATAAAATCCCTAAACAGAAATAATGTCTGTCAGGATCCTTAGAAGTAAAGACTGAGTCAGGGATTACAGTACAGGTAATTCATCCAGGGAGTATTGTTTAGGAAGAACCTGTAAAGGAAAACAGCAACAAAAGAGGTTGCTGAGCAAGGGAGGGCTTCAAGTAAAAATGAAGCCTGGGCTTGACCACTGATGGGAGAGCTTTGTAGCATACATCACCCTAGAGCTGTCCCCTCCTTCGGGAAAGGGGCCTGCTCTATTGAACCCAGGTCAGTCAAGCATTGGCAGAAAGCAGTGTTGAGAGCATAATTCCAGTCTTTCTTTCTTCCTCTGCCTCCATTATTTCCACCCCATAGTGTTATCCAGGGCTAAGTCATGCACACACAGACTTCTTAGGAAAGAAGGGAAGTATGTGTGCTTATGCTGCAGGAAAACTAATACTGGAGGGGCAAGGAAGAAACCCAGTGATGGGGAACATCGAAGAGCACCTAGTTGTCCCCAGGTTGAATTGAGTAAAGCAGAGCTTCTCAGATGGAGGTCTGAAAACGTGGACTGCTCTGTCTCAGGGTGGCTCAGAAGTCTTCACAGTTTGTGTTGGACACTCATTTGTCCAAAGTGAATCATGGATTACTGAAAGTATCATAAACTTGGTTTTGCAGTTGTCTGGAAGTTAGGTCGAGAAAGAGTATTTTTCTGTCTTGTGATTGGGGTTAGAGTGACATACTCCTACAGTCATTTTGCAGGGTCATAAAAATAGAGAAAGCTGCCTGGAACTAAGTCCCCTGCCTATATCCCATGTTTCCCTCACCCTCTCAAATCTGATCTTTTAGAAAAAAATTACTTTATGTACATATACTGGTATTTAGATTTCCATGTTTTATTTCCTAAACACACTAGTTTGAAATTCTGTTTACAGTTTAGGGCTTTGCATAATATAAAGATGTTCTTTTATTTTTCTTTAGCATAGGTGTTATTTATGATCATTAATTAACAAGATATCTTCTTTTATGGAGAGTACATAGGGAACTTATTCATGCTGTTTAGACAACTTAAAAATAATAGATATTTATTAAGATTTCTAATTTTGGAACACATGGTCAGAAGGTACATGTTTAAAAAACACTATTCTGCTTCTAATATTGTTTTCTATTCTGAGGAAGTTATGATGGGGGAAGAGTAGAAACAATTCCTACTTCTGAGAAAAGAAAAACAGTGGAAAGGTATAGAAGACAAAAAAGTTACAATACTCTATATTCAAGAACAAAGCCATAAAACCCGTAGACATGAGGCAGTGTGTAGGCGGGTAGCCACAAAAAGCCCTTCATTCTTTGAGGAGCAAACTTAGTGTTTCATTGTCACAAAACTGAATAACTAGAAGCACACAAACTTGATTTCATACAACATTTGCCACTCAAAGTCCTTACCAAATATGAGTAAATGGCTCATAATATTCAAGCATTCTGAAGCGGTTTTGAAAAGAGAATAGATGTGGTAGACACGAATAGAAAACGAGCAAAACTATCTGGGTGTGTGGAATTAATGTTTGTATTCAGACTTCCCAAGAGTGGATAGGCACTGGAATTCCCCATAGTCTTTAAAAGTATTGTTCTCAGGGCTCACCCCAGACCCTGTGAATTAGCATATTTTGGTTCAAGGATTATATTTCAGAAAGTTATATAGATGGTTCTGACGCTTACCCAGACCTAAGAACCATACCCTAGCGATTTATTACAAAACTAATGTATGCAAGATCCAGAATAGACCAAGGGAAGTTGCTTTTCAAACCAAGCTTTTGATTCTCTGCTCTACAAAATTTTGAGATCTGATTTATTCTTTATACCCCTATCATACACTTCCATGGAATCTTGGGAATCTGAGTAGTGAAGAATCTATTCAGTAATCAATTTACTACACCATTTCCAAACCTCCGAGAGGATAATCCTTCCAAATCTCATTTCTTCAGTTGCTGAATTTAAAGAAAAAATCACTTCCTAACAAGTATATAACTGTAGGGTCCATAGAGCAGACCCACATCTTCTGTGGACTGATAGCTGCTGGTGGTGATCCTGAGTCTGCAGCTTCCCTCGCACATGGTTATAAAAGCTCCTTCAGGAATGCCAGAAGGGTTACGGAATTGGTCAGAGCTATGGCATTTGAAGGTCTTTTATCTGGAATGACTGTGAACACTGTTTTCATATGGGAAAAAAAAAAGGTGACTTGTCCAGAAAACTCCTTACACAAGATACAGAATTTTAAAACTCCTCTTTCCAAAAGTAATATAAGAGTCACAATATATGGAATTCTGATTTTTTAAAAATTGGAAGAAAATATTCACAACACAGAAAAGGTGAAAAATGACTAACCTAACTATCCATAAATAATATATCAAATTCTTCATGTAAGTGCATGAACATGTAATTCACAGAAGCAATAACTAGTGGCCAAGATATTGAAGGTGTAACTCTCTTTCTACCTAATTATTCCCCACTTGCCGTTCCCTCCGTTTAAAACTCTATTGACTACAAATATCTACATCCTCATCATCTTACTTTCTTCAGGTCTCTGTTTCAATGTCTTCTTGTCTGTGATACTTTCCATACTCACTCTCTGTAGAATAGTTTGTCCCCAGTTTACTGTCTATCTTTGGTTCACTAATTTATTACGACTCTTAACGTGTGTTCACTTATCAGCATGTTGTCTGTCTCCTTGGAGTAGATTATAAGCTCCATGGGAGCAGGACCTGTGCATTGTACTTAGCACTGTCACCAGCACCTCGAAGAAGGATTGTATATACACAGAAAGAGAGTTGCCTATTTATTGAATAAAACTTTCCTAACTAAAAGTCAAAGTAAGTAACATGAAAATGGCAGTGTGGTGTATTTTCCCTGCCACACTGGCATTTTTAAAGATTGATAGTATTTAGGTTTGATTGGGATATGGAGAACAAGGTACTCCCAAATTCTGCCAAATTTCGCACCACTAAGACCCACATACCTGTCAGTACAGCCCTAAAGTATACAAACAGTTTTTTGTAGCACTTAGTGACAAAAAATCCTTAGAAGCAAACTGTGCACCAATAGGAAAGTCACAGTCAGTCTTAACATTTATATGATAGTACATCATGAAGCTATTAAAATAATATGGTAATTCCATATTAGTAATGTTAGAATGTTCTCAAAAAGGAGCAAAATGTAAAAATATGAAAAATGCAGAATTTTTTTCTGAAAAAATTATGTCTATGTGTAATATGTGCATGAATTTCTCAAGGAGACACAAGACTGAGACACACTATACCATTTACAGTATACTTCCCTATGGGTAGGGAAGGATTTTTTGGGTTAGGTGTGGAGTCAAGACTGTACTTGAAATTGTTCACTTTATACCTTTCCTATTTTTAAAACAATTTGAGTGTATGAACTACATTACTTATCTGAGACATAAGATAAAGAGGAAATTAGATCAAACAAGTCAATATAAAGTCTTAAGCTAATGCCTTCTACAGTTTTTACTACCACACCTCCAGGATGTGAAACAAATACACAAAATAATGGAACTGCCAGTTCTGCTGCATCAAAGCAGGGCTACAAGATGCAGTCACTTACTAATAGCTAAGGGAAATGACCTCTCTCCACTTTGATGTTTTGAGACTTTCATGACCCTTCACAGGGGTTTGCTGGGTCACTATGCTCTCCTCTTCCTTCTGAACTGCCCTGATCACTGGTCACTTGAGCATCTCTGTGAGTCAGATTTTTAATGACAAGGAATTTATTCTTTGCCAGAGAAAAGATTCTTCAAGATAATTCTAGTCATATGAGGGCAGCATTAGTAGATTTTTGGGAATAGTCTGGGGAAAACATTCTCTTTGGAAAGAGTTCTGGTTAGTATCCAGGAAGAAAAAAATCAAGATGAATATATAGTCACTATTTATTACATACCCAGCAGTCTTTCATATATACTTTTAGAAGACAGAGTTTTCACAAGTTGATGAGCTCATGAACTCTTAGAGGAGGATAACCAACTCTCTCCATTTGCCTGGGACTGGGGGGTTTTCTGGCATGCAAGACATTTAAGCAATACTAAGTACCTAGAAACTCAGGATAAGTTAGTTTTCCAACAGGGCAGGAAGAAAAACAAATTAATTCAACAAACATTTATTAAATGCCAAAAAGATGCTGGGTGCACTGTGCTAGGATTAGAGTATGAACAAAGCATGCACAAACACAGTCCCTGCCTTAAAGGGTTGAAAGACCTTACATGAAAGACAAAAGCATGAAACTAATTGTGCCACACAATCTCCACCATGGTTAAGTGTGATTTAGTTAGGCATTTCGCTTAGTCAGGGAGAGAGATCTACAGTATTTGGAAGAAATTTTTGTGGACTAGAAAGATCTTGAACCAATTCCCAAAAGGTTGACAGAACTTCCATTGGCTCAGTTCCTTATATGTGGTGAATCCTCAACAGATTTTTTTTTAAATTTCAACTATGTGAAATTAAGCCACATAATCTGCTTCTCAGAATACTCCATGGGTAAAGAGGAAGGGTAAAGAATTTTCA
>PVKS010021143.1:8516-35782 GCA_004027875.1 Aplodontia rufa | reverse complement strand
TATTACAGCCTTTGAAGGTAAATGGATGGCAATGAAGGAAATCATGGTGAACAAAGTTAGCCAAACCCTGAGAGTCAAGGGTTGAATGTTTTCACTCACTTGTGGAGGCTGGAGCTAAACCCAGGCTTGAGTGAAAGGTCAACAAATTCATGTATTAGACCCAGCAAAGGTGTAGCAACACGTAATCTTGGACTTGTAGGAGGGTGGGGGGGGAGATGCTGAGGGATGGGGGAGGGAAGGAAGACAGGGAAAGATCTAGGGAGACTACCAACAATGTAGAATACTCTTTACCCCCTGAGAAATCAAATAATACTTACGCATTCATTTAATTGTAGAAAATTTACAGTTATATATATATATGCACATGTATGTATGTATGAATGGACATTTGTATCACTTGTAGGGACATAATATAAAAGAATCAAGAGACTTGGGTGTGAGCGTTGTGGGAGTAACTATGGTTTAGGATCAAATGCATATCATATTATTACTTTATACACATTTATGATTGCACAACAACTCAACTCCTTAATTTAAAAAATTGCTATTAAAAAGTTGGAAAAAAAGAAAATGCTAGGCAAGTGCTCTGCCACTGAGCTAAGTCCCACCCCTATCTTCTAATTTTTAATCTGCTTTTAGGAGTATTTCTCAACGCTATGCAATGAGGAATTAGTTCCCTGCACTCAGCTCCAACTCTCTTTCTCCACCACCTTGCACCTTATCAACTCTTTGATTTTTACACTATTAAATTTTATAATATTTTATTTTATATAGACTTGCCAACATATAAATACATCTATTTATTATAATTAAATGTTCTAATCTTTGTTGAAAAGCTGGATTATAAAAACTGAAAAAAAAATTTATTACTTTTTACAGCAAAAGATTCAGAGCTGGACGTGGTGGACAAGCCTGTAATCCAAGCAACTCAGGAAGCTGAGACAGGAGGATCAGGAGTTCAAAGCCAGCCTCAGCAATTTAGCAAGGTCCTAAGCAACTTAGTGAGATGTTGTCTCAAAATAAAATATAAAAAGGGCTGGGGATGTGTCTCAGTGGCTAAGTGGCCCTGGGCCCTGGGCCCCACCCCCCAAAAAAAATTCAGGAATTCTCAGCAGAACAAATGGTACAATCAGACCCACAAAAAGTGAAACACAATCCTTTATCAATAAACCTGGCTACTTGAAGGAACAATATCCAAAGTCAAGGTCAAACGGATATTTTTTTTTTTTTAAGTGAGAGAGAGAATCAATTTTGCTTAGTTTTTCACGTGGCCTTCTTTGCTTCAACACTTTATTGTATATGTGGTGCTGGGGCTCGAACCTGGGTCCTCATGCTTGCCAGGCAAGCGCTATAACCATTGAGCCACGGCTCCAGCCCCTCAAATGGATATTAATCCCATCAATTGCCCAATGCCCTGCCAGACTTTTGTTTACTTCATGTATAGACAATGCATTTTATACAGATTATTGCTTTCTTCATTGTATTAATCTGCTCTGCCTGCTGCAACACAATCCCGCAGACAGGACAACTTGAACATCAGAAACTTACTGTCTCACGATTCTGGAGACTCAAGTCCAAGGTCAAGGTGACTGGCAAGGCCTCCTTCCTGGCCTGCAAACAGTCACTTTCTCTGTGTCCTCACGTGGACTAGCCTCTGCACACACATGCATGTGGCTGGAAATCTCTGGTGTGTGTTCTTCTTATCAGGACACCAGTCCAAAGGGGTTAGGACGCCACCCTCATTTAACCTTAGTTACCTCTTAAAGCCGCCAGCTCCAAATAGAGTCACCTTGAGGGTTAGAACCTCTACTTATGGATTTGAAGGGAAGGGGTTCACATTTCAATCCATGACATGTATGTTTGTTCAAAATCTACAAATTTAGTAAGTTATAGAATAGATGTTCCCCTATGTCCCTAAATAAAGAAAATCATTCATTTGCCTGGGAATGCCATGAAAATGATCCATGGACATCTCCACTCCGGGATACATGCATAAAGTCTCCGACATTCCAAGGCACATTACGTTTATGCTCATATTAGACAAAAGCCCAAATTCTCATCTGGGGCCCAGCACTCCCCAGCAGATGAACGGGAGCTGAGAAGTCACTCATGAAGACACTGAGAACTACATTGTGTGCCCCTGTCTCAGCCCATTTGTGCTGCTATAACAAAACGCCCGAGACCTGGTAAGTGAAAAAGAGCAGAAATTTGTCTGTCATGGTTTGTAGCCTGGAACAACCTTGTGAGGATCAATGGCTCCCTTCTTCCAAGTTGGTGCTGCATCTTCCAGGGGCACAAGGTGAAAGGGCCAGGGGAAGCCTGAGCTAGTTCCCTCCAGCCCTTCAGAAGGCACCAACCCCCACAGGACTTCCTTCCCCAAAAGGCCCCAGCTCCTAATGCCTCTGCAGGGAGCATTCCGTTTCAGCTGTCATTGTGGAGGGGATTCAAGCCATAGGAAACCCATCTTCTCCCCATCACTCCACGGTGAAGTCCAGCGACAAATACTCCCATGGGCATCCAAGAATGAACTGCATGATTATCATGGATAAATGTCCAGGGCCCCATGTGAGAACTGTAAATTAGGTCTTTATTCCAAACTTTGATATCTAATTACTGTCAAGAACTGAGTTGGAGAGGGCTGCGCTGAACAGCTGCTAAGGTGGTCAACGAAATCACCACCGAAATCACCACCGAAGTGACCACACCGAAGTGACCACGAAAGTTTCATTCTCTTTCTGCTGGACTGGAAGCGAGTGGCCAAATATCAACAAGGGCCAGCTTCTGAGGCTCCACTCTGTCTCCAGAGCAGCTCCAGGTGAGCACCAGATATAGCAGTGCGGATTGCCTCACATCTCCTGGGAATGGAGGAGGGGACAAGGAAGAGTCTTGATAAGGAGGCATTTGGACTAGAAGCATAGGTGTGCGTGGAAGCGTGGCTGGTCTGGTGGCAGAGTCCTTGGTGGCAGCTCCCTCCAGACCATGCACCAAGCCCTGCGGCGGGGAGGGCCACCTTCCCCCAGAGACCTGTGGGATAAAATTTTAGCAATTGCCTGTGGTATGATCATACATAGGATTTTAGCCTGGAGCCGAATTCCTCAGTTACTTGCTTTCATGTCCCTAGACAGGTTTACAAACACTCAGGAACTCCCTAGGCTTGACCTTTGCTTAGCGCATATTTTGAATATCACAGTTAACTACAGTGAGAATAAAACTATCACCAAATTTTCTCCAGGATGAAGATAACAAAAATACAATAAATAGACCTTACTAAGCATTAGCATGAGTGTTTTTCTGTGATTCAATACAGGATGGGAAACAATTGCAAAGACCTCACTCAATAAATAACAACTTTATATCTCCTTTTTTTGTTTGTTTCCATTACAGTAAAGATCTAAATATAATGGAGTATATTTTCTTTGCCTGCATTAAAATGGCTTTTAAATTTATCTTTTAATTTTACTATTCCATTCATTGAATATTATTTTAATTACAATCTCAAATCTTTCCTGGTGGGAATAATTTTGGTAGAAATAACCACACTAATAGTAAAGAAAATAATTGAATAAAGATATTGAAGTAAATATAAGGGGGCTGGAGTGGTGAGTAGTGGGAGCGCTTGCCTGGCATGTGCAAGGACCTAGGTTCAAACGCCAGCACCACATACACAACCAAGTGTCAGAGAAACAAAGGCCAGATGGAAAAATAAATAAAATTGATTCTCTCTCTCTCTCTCTTCCTCTCTCTTTAAAAGAAAAAAGTAACTATATGCCTGGCATGTAATGAGTGGTGACTGTTCTCTGGGGAGACTTCATCCTAATCAAAGAAGCTCCACACAGCATAAACTCATACAAATCCCCCTCCCCATTCCGGCCTCCCTGCCCTCAACACATTCCCTAAACTAGGACAGGAAAATCTAGGGGAGACAAACAAATGGAAAAGAGAAGAAATTCACAGCCTGAATGGAGCCAAAGCATGTTTCCATCCACTTGGTAGCGACTCTTTAAAATTTGCTAAAGCAAATTTAACTCTGCAAATGTGTATTTAAAAGGTTGGATTTTGAATGTGGAAGGAAAATTGGACAGCCGTGCAGGATTGAAGTGTTATGTGAAATTTCAGTAATTGTGCCCATTAACTGATAAAATATTTGCTCAGGGTTTCTTTCAGTACCACCGCTTGGTTAGCCAACAAAACTGGAATGTTCTGGCCAGGGGTGCTCTGCTGCCAGATTACCTACCACATCTTCAAAGCTGGAACATCTCCAGCTATGCCTTCCTACATCGAATAGATTTATATATCTTCTTCTGTTTAACAAACTGCCACACAGACTATCAATAGGCAAACTGGATTAAAGTAGCAACTGACTAGAAGGGGTGGGAGCTGTTCCGCTTCTCCCCAGGGTACCTCAGGCTGGGAACATTGTAGGGGAGGGAAAGATGGCTTCCGTCCACCCTTCTAGGTTCCTTGGCTGGGCTGCAAACTAAATTGACATAAAACCAGATTAACAGGAGAAAAGCCAACAAAATATGAGCCTGAAGAAGGATCAGATTCAAGTTTATATAGCATCCCAAGCTACAGAAAGGAATAAGGGATTAGAGCTTCCAGGAGGTGATGGACACAAATGAGGGAGGGGACAAGAGGAAGTTCATGGTGACTAAACGTGGTCTTGTGCACATACAGCCTCTTGCATAATAGAAATTGGCTGGAGTGGCCCTCAGAAGAAAGGTGACGGGTTATGTGGCATGGTGTCAACCTCTGGTCTCCTTTCCTGTGATCCCAATCGTCCCTGGGTAAGATTCCCAGGGAGGGCATTCACAGCAACAGACTTTCTTTAGGATCTGTCTCTAGGTAGCAAAAGGAGCTCAGAGAAAGCCTCTGTCTGCATCTGCCATCCCCAAGCACCCTCTGTTCAAAGGAATCCATCTATCAAAGTGTCACATTTTGGGGTGGTATTTCCTGCACTCCATCAACACTTTAAGTAGGGCTTAAATTAGCTCCTAATTTCCTAAGGCATTTTTTTTTCCGATGTAAGACAATTTATTATTGAATACTAGGCTTGTGGTATTTCCTCTCCTTGTATTTCTGTCTTTTTGGATAACTGATTTAAAAGTCCTCCGCAAAACAGTATGGAGATTCTTTAAGAAAGTAAAAGTAGATCTACCATACGATCCAGCTAGCCCACTTCTGGGTATACATCCAAAGGAAATGGAATCTGCAGGTCAAAGCGACACTTGGATTCCCATGTTTGTTGCTGCGCTGTTCTTAACAGCTAAGAACACGGAGTCAACGCAGGTGCCCATCAGGGGCTGAACGGGTCAAGGGGAGTGTGGCATACATACAAAACAGCACTCTGCCGCCCTAATGAGAATGATATCCTACCATTTGCAGCAACATCGATGGAACTGGAGGAGATTATGTCAGTGAAACAAGTTAGAGGAAGGCAAATTCCGCACTTAACCATGCATATACAGATGCTTAAAATTGATAAGGATGCACAGTGCGGACTAGGAGGCTAGGACGGGTTGCTGACAGCAGAGAGTGGGAGGCTGGGGGTGCCCAAACACACGTACAAAGAAATAAACTCTCTCGTGTTCTATTGCAGTGGGGCACCTATAGTTACAACAACCCATTATATGCTTTATAAATAAATAGAAAGAGAGGAGCTTGAAAGCTCCAAATACAAAGTAATAATAAGGAGTTGGAAAGTTAAATTACCCTAATTTGATCAGTACATACTGTACACATGTATTGAAATATCACACTGTATCCCACAAATATGTATTATTATGTGTGAGTCAAAAATTTTTTAAGTTTGAAGAGATAGAAGTGATAAATAACCTGATTGAATCAGCTTCTCCTTTTCCTTCTCCTTCTCCTCCTCCTTCTTCTCCTTCTCCCTCCTCTTCTCCTCCTCTTTCTTCTTTTTCTCCTTCCTCTTCTTCCTCTCCTCCTCCTCCTTCTTCCTCCTCTTCTTCTCCTCCACCTCCTCTTCTTTGTCTTCTTCTTCTCCTCCTTCTTCTCCTTCTCCTTAATTCTTTTCCAGTACTTAGGATCAAAGTTGGGGCTTCCCACATACTAAGCAAGCGCTCTAACTCTGAGTCATAACCTCTGCCCTTCAATTTCATCACTATACACTCTATACATGTATGGAATTGTCACACAGTATCCCATTAAATTGGTATAAAGTAAAATAGCAATTTTAAAATACAATGCAAACATATGCTTTTAAAAATTGGTGTATAAGTATAGATTTATATATTTTAAGTTAAATAATTTTTTTAATAATTGATCATTTTAAATTATAAAATAATTAAAGAGTTCTCCCCACTGCCCGGTTGACTTTTTCCTTTCCATCCCACTCACCATAGCTCACTCTTTCCTCTCCCTCTGACAGCATGCAGGCAGGCAACAAGATACAGACAGTATAATGTATTTGAACTTCTTTACTGCTTCCTACTTACATATTTGCAAAATAGGAATTTGGGGATAAATAGAGATATTGAGTCTCAAAGGAAGTGGCCATAAACCAATGAAATGCAGAAAACACCCATGAACAATTCCAACTCCCAAGCCACAGGCACTCGGCCTGAGCCCTTGTTACAGGAGGGTCATGTGCAAGTGCAGAGAAGACTGGTGTGAAATCATGTAGCTCCTCCCTGGCTCCACCTCTGGTCCAGAAACTAGCAACCGCCCCTCTATGAATATTAACACCCCACACCAGTGGGTTACTCTCTCCCCCTGCAGATAGCCAGAGGAATATGTATTCCTTGCTTTACCCCAAAGGCAACTCTCTTGAGACTGTTCCCATTCTCCCTTGAATATGCATTTACTTTACTAAATACACCTCTGTCTACACTTTGGGCATGTGCTGAAATCCTTCTCCTTCACATGTGCCAAGAACCCCGCTGGTCCTGAGTCAATTTCCCCCTTCTCTCTGGAAACCTCCTCAGACCATCCTTAGGAGATGGGTCCTGTAACATTTGGACATAGAGAATAAGAACCTGGAAGTGTATATTTCCATATTTTGATCTATGCTGTACTAATGGACCTACATTTTTAAAATGAGTTCAAAGGTCCCGTTATTTTTTTAATCATGAATTCTTTTGAATAGAGTCAAATCTCGGCTTCCCATATGTCTCTTAGGCTGAACGTGACAGTGCTATTCCAGGGATTCTTGTTGCTCTTCCAGCCCAGATCAGTGAATCTTTCCTCATCCTCTCCTGCCTGGCTCTTCTCAGCACACTCAGAGGATCACCCCATGAGTGTAACGCTGGAGAGAAAGGCCAAGGCACTGCCTCAGTAGCCTGAGACTCCTCAACCGGAACCACTAATGACCCCTAGTTTCCTTCCGGCCGTGCCTCAGGATACCAGGTGTGCAGACTGTTTCAGCCACCTTAATTCAAGAATAGAGCCAAAATTATCCTGAGCAATGTTGGAGTGAATGCTTCAGTTTCCAACGAAGTATAAAATATATGCATGGGGCAATACGTTTCTGTCATTTACTCATAGCTCATTGTTTAATATTTGAGGATATTTATAATGTACAAGGATTAACTATAGGGTTATCCTTTGCAAAGGAATTATACCAATGTTAGTCATAAGCAGTGAGTCAGCCTCCTCCCAGAAATCACTCACAGGTACCGTATGAGCAAAGACAATGAGGTCGTCTTTATAGATATATGCCAAAAAGAATGTGTAGAATAAAAAAAATCCAATTCAGATCTTTTCTTTTCTTTTTTTTTTTTAGCGGGGAGAGGTGGTAGTTCTGGGGATTGAACTCAAGGCCTCATGCATGCTGGGCAATCACTCTACTACCGAGTCCCCTGGACTATTTTATGTCTCAAATAAATAATAAAAGCAATATTATAAACCAAAGGCAAGAAGGAACTTGAATGAGAGCCCTAGGAAATGTTGTCCATCCCAGTAGAACAACAATTTGCCACAGTTTAGGTAGATGTGTGCCTAATTGCTACTGTTACTACCAAAGAGGAGAAGGTTGGGAGCTTCCTGCAGGAAAAAATGCTGTCTATATACGTATAAGACATAGGTGACATCAGGTAGTAAGACAGAGTGTCACCCCTATATTAAGCTTCCTGAGGAGGTAAGGTTCATCGGGCCTGGCACTCTCTGCTTCTTCCTGATTTGAAGAACCAGTTTTCTGTTTGGATCTATACTCGAGACCCACATTATCCCCTAAGAGTGACTGCCTTAGTCAGTGAGGCACCTAACATAAAGCCACCGAGGGAACAGCATCCGGTATCAGGAGGTATGATCAAATCAAAGCATGAGACAAATAGGGCAGGAATCTGGGTGTCTGTTTTGTTCACTGCATCCTAAGTGCTTATAATGTTGCCTGAACAAAGTACATGATCAATAAATATTTACTGGGCAAATTATTACATGCATGAATGAATAGGCGATGATTCAACATTATTCACACTGAGAGATGAGCTAACTTTTCCCTGATACATGCGAACATCAAATTTTGCAAAATATTTTGGAAGTGTAGTAGTCTCCTTTGCTAGTCAGCTACAAATATTATATCTGGAATGTAATTAAATCAAGGGTATAAGCACAGTTCATGTTTCTAAATTAGTAAGTATTGTCAATCTACCATGTGCAAGCTGCTGTAACATATAAGACCAAGAGCTCTGAAAAGAAAAACAAACCACAGGTATAAGATAAAAACGGGAGTGAAACACAAGGAAGAGGGTGAGGGGAGTCTGGATACTATGAAGAAATAAAAATAATGACTCTTGTTTTAATCATCTGGGGCTCTTTGAGAAGTTACTAGAGACTCATATCAAAAATCCACCCTGAAGCCCTTGATCTCTCCCCTTGGTTTTATAGATTCCATCAGTCAGAGTTTGGACAGGAAAGCAGAACCCTCTCTAGTCATTTCAAGCAGAAAAGGATTTAATACCTACAAAGGCTAGGGGAGTAAGGGACATGGAAACCCCTTTTAGCTTTCAGGAAGTTCAGAGACCAGAAGAAACCTCTGCCAATGATCTCGACTTCCTGTAGTGCCAAAGTAGGTAAATTGTGAATACATGGAAGCTTCCAGTAAAGCCTCCTGTCTACACATTGCTGAAGTTCACAAGCTTGCTCCCTCAGGGGTGGTGTCTCCTCTTTTGCTTTATGTCCTTATGTCCCATTCGTGGAACCTGCTATCATTTAGACCTCGAATTTCCCCAAAAGTCTTGGTCTCTAGGGTGGAGCTATTGAGAGGTAGAGGGACCTTCAGGAGGCAGAGCCCAGGGAGAAGTCTTTATGTCATTGAAGGAGTGTCCCAAAAGGGGATTGGGGGACCCTGGTCTCATCCTCTTCCTCTCTGACTTTGCCTCCTGGGTTATGAGGTGAGCATGTGCCACCGCATGTTCCTGCCCTGCCTTGCTGCCCAGAGCAACCTCCCCAGCCCCCATCATGGACTGGAACCTTCAAACTGTGAGCTGAAATAAACCTTTACTCTTCATAAGTAAATTTCCATGTGTACCTCATTATAGTAACAGAAAGATGACTACAGCACTCCCTAAGTAGACTCCTGATGACAACTCATTTTGGAAAACGTAGTTCCCAAGCTTCCAGATCCTACTGTAAGGGGAAAAACAGATGGGAACGAGACTGTTGCTGAGATCCCAACAGACCCAGCAGAGATCCATGTGACCCTTCTGGTCAACTGTAAATGGCTTCCACTGGCCATGGGGACTCAGCCATTGTGCCTTTGTGATTTTGTTCTCTTTCTAAGATTCCCCTGCTGAAGACCCCGCTCCAGTGCCAACACAAAGAGGTGTGGAGAGGGTAGACCTTCCTCACTACAGTTACCCGCAAAATGGACAAAACTGAGAAAGCCATTTGCCTGTGGACTTCTCAGAGAGGGAAGTTTGCATAAGGCTGTGTTCCCTCCAGCTCTGGGGAGGTGTGACACCTGGGGCGGAGAGGGTGGGGATTCCCAGGGCAGGGCTGAAAATTCAGCTGGGGCAAGAGGAGGGACAATCAAGACAATAGACACAGCATGTGATGAGCCCTCCTAGAATTTCGCAGAAGGGGAAAGTGTCCCTCCAGACGACTTTACGCGTTCTCTTGTGCCCACTCAACGGACCTTTCTTACTGACCCTATTATAGGTGAGTGATCTGGGAGAAAACGGCATTTTCTGGAAGGAGATCTGAAAAGAACATTCAAAGCAGAATAATAGCCTTCTTCCTCTCCATTGAAACAACCCAAAACAAAACCTCCTAGCTTCCATCAGCCCTCCCATCGCGAGGCTCCCAGCCCAGGCCCCCTGGGTGGCGTTAGGAGAAGCGAACCACAGGCCTCACCTGCCCCTGCCGGACCTGCCCCCTTCCCTACTCCTCTTCCCAGGAGGGACCTTCCCGGCCACCCAGGCTGTGTGCTCTTCTACTTGGGAGGGAATGCCTCTGGGAGCCTCGGGAAGGCCACCTAAGTGGAGAGAATCACCCTGCCCTTCCTTTTCAGCTTCCCTTCATTTAGAGGTCTGAAAACCAGTTTCTTATGTTGATCTGTACTCAAAGAAAAATATTCTTTTATCTTTTCTCTCCAGTCCTTCCAGGGCTTTTCTTCTATCAGTGCATGGAAATCTGCACTCCCAAGAGCCACCTAGGAGGATGACCCATGGCTAGCCCAGGAATCCATGTCCCCCTTCTCCCCAGCAAACCTCCCAGCAACCCAGCCAAAGGCAACAACACGAAAGAGATTGGCAAGGAGAGAAGCGGAGGGTGAAAAGGTTCACTAGCAACTTGCGTCTCCGCTGGGCCGGGTTTCCTTAGAGGTGGTAAGGTAAGTGTCAGGAGACCAAAAAGCCAGTGCAGACGAGCCGAAGTACTAGGAGCCTTTGTACCAGACAGGAGTAGAGGAGAGAGCGAGAGAAAAAAGACACACACAGAGAAAACTTTCATGTTAAAATTCCTACTCCAAGGAAGCCTGGATTCGGAGTTTCAAATGCATTGGCAACGTATAGAAAGGATTGGGTATCAGCTGGTAATATTTCTCTTTTTGAACAGGCTTATCTTCCTCAACCTGGGGGAGGATGTGTTTCAGTTTGTGTTTCTTTCCATTTTATAATGTAGATTGTCGTTAAGGAAGGATTCAGTCCTTCACTTATATTAATCCTCTGCAGTAATGAACAATCAGTCACAGGTGAAAGGGGATTAAAATTAAAAGGCTAAACAGTAGAGGTTGGGCAAAGGTAACCAGAGTTAATGGGACCGTAAGAGCAACCTTCCACGAAGCACCAGGTGACAGATACTGAGTTTCTGTATGCTCATTTGCTTCATCATGCCACAATTTTAATTAAGTCTATCTTATAGCCAGGCATGGTGGCACATGCCTGAAATCCCAGAGGCTTGGGAGGCTGAGGCAGGAGGATCAGGAGTTCAAAGCCAGTCTTAGCCATTTAGTGAAGCCCTAAGCAACTTAGCAAGACCCTGTCTCAAAAAAAAAAAATATATATATATATACACACACACACATATATATGTAAATAGGCTGAAGCAGTGGCTCAGTGGTTGTAGCGCTTGCCTCGCATGCACAAGTACGAGAGTTCAAACCCCTGCACCACATACACATGGTCTTAGAGCAATGCAAGCCACATGAAAAACTAAATAAAAAATTGATTCACAAGGCCAGAGTGGTGGCTTGACAGTTACGGTGCTTGCCCGGCATGCTCAAGTACACAGGTTCAAGCCCCAGCTCCCACGTACACAACTAAGTGTCAGAGCAACGACAGCCATGTGAAAAACTCAATAAAAATTGATTCCCTCTCTTTCACTGTCCTTCTCTCTTTAAAAAATAAAATATAAAAAGGGCTGGGGGTGTAGCTCAGTGGTACCACTATGTAGCTACATAAGCACAAATCCAACTATTACCAAATTGATAAAGAAAAATTACGAGGCCTAAAAACTTTGGATTTGTTCTTAGTAAGAATAGACTTAACATGAGAAACTATAAACGAAAAGTTTTATTTCTAATCCTCTCTAACTGGCTGGATACGCTCTGCCATCAGCTTTACTATCCCAGAAATCTGTAGGAAATTACAAAACTTAGAAAAAAATCATAAAGACTAATAAAAATTCCAGCAGATTCTAAGTTCAAAACCTAATCTTTAAAGCTTGTCTCCAAAATAATTCTCACTATGTCCTCACTTTCAGAATGCATCTAATTGGACAATTCCGAAACAGCTGGGCTTTCCTGAGAACTTTCCAGAACAATGCTATACAAGGGTCTGCAAATAAGGCTTTCCACATATACCCAGAGCAGGTCTGATCTGTTCAATCATTACCACTAAAAAAACTCAACCTTCAGAAATATTTTTTTGTACTACAGTCTCCCCTTCCTTCCATTTTGACGGTAGCTCAAGATTATCCCTGGTTTTGATTTTCAAATATTTTCCCACAGGGCCTGTCTTGGAATTTTATGGGAGATGAATCTTCATTGTCCAGGACAGTCTCCAGCTCTGGAAGAACTTACCTATTCCTGGCCCTTGCTCACTCCATGGAGTGACTTCTCCCAGTCACATTCCCAAATGCCTCCTGGGGGTGCTGTTCACTAGTTGAGAACCCTATACCCTGAGTGCATCCTTTGCATGCCAAGCAGATGCTGTAGCTGATAATGCACTGCTCCAGCCCCAATTCTCACTCCTGGTGAGAATCCACACTAGATGTGGGTTTGCTCCCGGAGCGTATTCATCTCTGTTCGGACCTCAATTCTTTCTAAAAGTAGGTCCATTCTTACCGTTTAACACGACCATTGCTATTTAGTGCGGGTTTTTTTTATCACGTAAGTTTAAGGTATGATTATTTAGAATTTGCTTATTCTATCTGAAGACAAACGAACATGGAAGTGGAATTTATTGTGCTTGCTTCTCCTAGGAGTTCTGTCCCAGGTTGTCTCAGCCCAGCCTGTCCATATTCCAGCACTTCCTCATCTGAAAGAAACATGGAAGCATTTTCCAGATGTTGGTTGTTGTGTCAAGGAGGCTCTTGCTAGGCCAGGTGGTGCACACCTGTAACCCAGCAGCTTGGGAGGCTGAAGCAGGAGGATCACAAGCTCAAAAGCTGCCTCAGCAACTTAGCAAGGTCCTAAGCAACCTAGCAAGACCCTGTCTCAAAATAAAAATAAAAAGAAAAAGAAAAAGGGCTGGGGATGTGGTTCAGCTGGGTTCAATCCTGGTACAAAAAAAAAAAAAGAAAAGAAAGAAAGAAGAAGGGGGCTGTCAATTCTGGGGGGAGGAAATACTTTCATACTTTCATTCTTTGAGATCTTTTCCTGACAATATATCTTATGTCCATTCAGAATATGTCTCAGGGAGAACTTAATCTTAGACTCAGAAGAAAACATAAGTAGCCATCCAGTAGAAAACAGGGAGAAAGCACAGATTAGGAAATGTCTTAGTTTGTTTTGTGCTGCTATAACAAAATGCCTGAGATTGGATTATTTATAAAGAAAATAAATGCACTTTTTATGGTTTGAGAGACTGGGAAGTCCAAGGTCAAGTGTTCCACATCTGACAAGAGACTTTGTGCTTGAATTTTTTTTTTTTAAGAGAGAGAGGGACAGTAAGAGAGAGAGAGAGAATCAATTTAGTTTTTCATGTGGCTTTCGTTGCTCCAACTCTTTGCTGTGTATGTGGTGTTGGGGTTTGAACCCAGGTCCTCGCACATGCAAGGCAAGCAAGGTAACTGCTGAGCCACTGCTCCAGCCCCTATGCTTGATCTTAACGTGGCAGAAATTGGAAGGGTAAAAATATGCATGCATAGGAGGAAATGAGAGATGGGGAGGAGGAGAGCAGGGGCAGGAAGAGAGAGGATCGAGGAGGAGGGAAGAAAAAGACTGAACTCATCCTTTTATCAGGGTCCAACTACAGGACAATGACTTTAACCCACTCTTGAGGTCAGAGCCCTCGTGACGTAATCACCTGAAAGATCCCAGCTCTCCAGTGCATGAGGGTCAGCTCCCACCACCTGCACTTCAGAGAGCATATCCGAGCCACAGGAAGAACACAAGCCACCCCGATGCTGCGTCTTACTTTTTCTAAGGCTTCAGTGAGCTACGTACTGAGTATTTCTGTTCCTAGTGATGACAGAGATGTCAGTTCTCAGCTGTTATTCAGGCGTTTTCTATGACTCAGATTACTCAGCATACGAAGATAAACAAATCTTAATTCCGCATGATGTTTAGAGAGAGGAAAATCTTTTCTATCTATAATATAATAATCTTGGCATGACACAATGTTTTTCATGAAAATTAAAACCCATTAGGTGGGCTGAAAAAAAAGAGAAGAAATTTCCCTTACTTCCACTTAGCTCCAAAACTATTTTTCATGTATCTTCCAGATCTAATCTATAATTACAATCATAATATACATGTTATTATATGTTTTGCTTTTAAAACAATCATATCACATTTTTAAAATATATATATGTATATATATATATATATTAAGAGAGAGAGGGCCAGTGAGAGAGAGAATCAATTTTTATTTAGTTTTTCATCTGGTCTTCATTGCTCCAACACTTAGTTGGGTTCGTGGTGCTGGGGTTCAAACCCGGGCCCTCACGCATGCCGTAACCACTGAGCCACCGCTCCAGCCCACATTTTCTATATTTTTACCTTGCTTGCATAATTATCATATTTAATGGTTGTATTATCAACCTTCTTTTTGATACATTATAATTTACTACAATGTTCTCTTATTTTTTGGCATTTAATTTTTATCTTTATATTTTTCCTATTACAGATAGAAACATCTGTCCTACATCTGTCAAAATATTTCCTCAGGAAAAATGCTCTGGGTAGTATTACTTGGTTAAAGCTTATGAATGTCTTTTCGCCTTCACTAAATATTAGCTTACCCTCTTTCAAAGGGGATGTGTTGGTTGGGGTTGCTTGTTGCTACGTACTTGTATCCAAACCTTACCCTCCTCCCAGGTGACAGGAAGGGTCACGATGGAGCACGTATCTTCAGTTATCAGCAAGTACACCCTTTCTTTGTTGAAGCTGTGTTCTAATTCCCTCATTTTTATTCTGCAAAACTGACAGTGTAGTAGCGGTTTCTGTGAGTTTATTGCTATCTTCATCCAGAGTTATGTCAAATCCAGGGGAAAATACTCAATAATAGCAAGAAGGTATTATTTACTTTTTGTATTCGTGACCATTTTCTTGACTTCCTCCTATGTTGGGAAATAAAAAAATAATCTCAAATATTCTGTAAAAAGCCTTATAAGTTAATGGGATTTTTTTTTTGTTTTTTGATTGTTTGTTCGTTTGGGGTTTTTTTCCTGCATAAAATGGAAGGCTACTTTAGTTACCTAAAGGAGAAAAAGAATTTACAAAAACCATGTTGTTGAACCTAATAAAATATAAGGTAAAAGATCTGGGTCATCCAGCCCATCATTTAGGATACGTTCTTTTGCCAATAACCAAAACTCTAATATTTAATTATCCAGCAAAACAACACTCCAAAATTTCCAAGACTATATCTACCCCTGAGCAGTGTGGTGAGACAGCCAGACTCTTTCCAGCCCCTTTAACCGGCCTTAGCATGCCATCATTCATTGCTTGCTTGCCTCGTGGCCACAAGATGGCTGCCTTAACACTGCAATCCATTCAAGCACGGGGAGCAGGGACGCATGGGGTGGTGGTTAGGGAAAAGAAAAACTTTTCATTATTATTTCTCTTTTTTCAAGAAGCAGTATTTCCTAGAAGACCCTCAGCAGACTTCTGTCATGTCTCTCTTTAGATAGAACTAATTTAATGATTATGGTTATCATTAGCTAGAACTGGGTTATGGCTTTCTGACTTCTCTAGGCTGAAATTTGGGCCTACTTCCCAGGAGATGGAAGACTCTTTGGCTGGTACCAGAGCAGAATTGTGGTGCTAGGTGGTGAATAAGGGCAGAAGTCATGCCTCTTGTGTGCCGAGGAGAACCACAAAGTATGTAGACCTTTCATTCTCTTATTAATGGGTTTCCATGGGTGAGAAATTCAAATCTCTTTTTTCCTCCCAACTTTAGTTAACACTCCAAGTGTCTAAGAGAAAGAATCATATTGACTTTGTTGGGCCTACCATGGAGAATCACAAAGTGGAATCACAGCTTCTGGTGCCACCTGTATTGATTCACAGGTAGGAAGCAAGAGAATATCAGCTCTCATAAAATGGAAATTGAGCTGGGCACAGTGGCACATACCTGTAATCCCAGCAGCTCAGGAGGCTGAGGCAGGAGGATCACAAGTTGGAGGCCAGCCTCAGCAACTTAGCAAGGCCCTAGAAAAATTAACAAGATCCTGTCTCAAAATAAAAAATAAAGGGGCTGGGCATATGGCTCAGGGTTAAGCACCCCTGGGGTCAATCCTTGGTTCCAAAAAAACAAAAAATAAAAATAAAAAAGTGGAATTGTCCTGAACCAGAGATAAACACAACAGAATTCCTTTATACCTAAGTTAGTTGAAATACATCAGGATATATTGAGTTCCTAATGTGTACCATCTCCTGTGGAGATTAAATCTACAGGCCTTGGTCCTTACCCCTAAACAGACCCCAGGAGACACCTGGAATCACAACGCTACAAGGAGAAGAGGGCTAATTGTAAGTGTCAAGCCTGATAAGCTGTGTTGAAGATAGGGAGACGGAGACTATGGCAGAGGGAGGAGGGGCCTGGAAATGTTTCACCCATTCAACCAGCTCCTTCAGCCCCCAGAGTTATGGCCTCTTCTCATGTGGACCATTGTGGTGGTGTTGCCCAATGGTGTGAGCTGTACCTTCAAGAAATCTTATTTTCGGGGCTGGAGCGGTGGCTCAGCGGTTTCGACGCTTGCTTGGCAAGCAAGAGGACCTGGGTTCAAAACCAGCACCACATACACAACTAAGTGTTAGAGCAACTAAGGCCATGTGAGAAACTAAAAATAAAAATTGTTTCTCCCTTTCTCTGTCTCTCTCTCTCTCTCTCTCTCTCTCACTGTCCCTCTCTCTTAAAAAAAAAATCTTATTTTCCTCGGGCATCTTTCATCCCCCCACCTTCTCTTGCCGTTTTTCAGGACATTGGCTCAAACTAATATCTGAAAAATGACAGTGGTATTTTTAGCTCCTTCACCCTAATCCTCAGAATACCCTCGTTTTCAGAGTGGTTAGTGAAAATTCTATTAGTAAGGACAGAGGTTTTTTGAATCTCGATAGCCATAAAACAAGCATATAATATAGAATACAGTCATGAGTCTGCTATTAATCTTTTGTGTGATAAACAGCACATTGCTTAAACTTTCTGTGCAGAAAACATAACGTAGGGAAAAGTATTTAGAATTAGATTCTTTTCCAACTTCCGTAACCAGGTTCTGGTGAAGATTAGTGAGATGGTCCCTCAAAGAATTTGGTAGTATTTTAATAAAATATTTCATGAAAATGTGAGTCCTACAATAAGAACATAACAGAGTTCGAATGGATTTATTGTAAACTCTCTTATTGAGTTAATAACCTTTCAGTTATAAAATCCAATCACTGAAGTCTGTATAATTTATCTAGGTCATTGAGAATTCAATAACATTATGAATTCAATTTAGGGAAAAAAAAGTGTTCATACCTTTAAATTAATTACAGCGGCAGAGTAAGATCTAATTAGAAATGCTGCTACCATCTGACATGACTGATGAGCCAAACCAAATGGCTAAAACCAAAACAGAGAGAGTCATGAAGGCCTGGAATAATAGTGTTTGGGTTGAAAATTTGGTTAATGTTTTCCTTCCCAATTTAAGCACCCAGATCTGGATCCATTCTTATCACAGAGAGATTCTTGCTTTTAATCACTGACTGCTATTCAGAACTTTCCGCAGGATGCAGACTCTTAGGAACAGGAAGACTTGAAGGAAAAAAAAAATCTCCTTTCAGGAAAAAGAATAGAAGTCAGGAAAAGGAAGATGCACTCAGAGGAGGAATTTCCCATGTATTCGCCGGCAGTATTTCCACTGCAGCTGAAACACTTCTTTTAAAAAGTCTCCCTAACCCCACAAATTAGCAGCTAACTTCCCTGTATTAGAGGCCATCAGTTCAAATCATTTTAATTTCTTCCTAGCATTTATTTTAATGACTTGTTATTGTTAACTATTTACCCATTCATCTTCCTCAACAAAGTTGTAAGTTCTTGGTGGGGAAACAACCAGTTCTTTCCTGTGTCTGACACCTCCTCCTCCTCCCCTCAGCATCTGGATTGGTTAATTATTAAATAACAACTTCTGCTGTGTTTCAGGCACCAGATGAGGGGCTGCAGAGAAAGTGGATAGAAAATTAGCACATCCCATTTGATTGTCATTTATAACCAAGAACGGGTGAGAGATTGTTAAACAAGCAATAAAACCACAAGCCTGCATCCCGTGTGGGAGCCGATGAGTTCAGGGAGGGTTTGATCTGGTGACAGGCACGTCTGTGTTGGGGCAAGGACAGTATTCCATCACTAAAGGGAAGCGAGATGTGCCTGTTCCCCATTTCCTAGTATTCTGCTTAAGGTGGAAGATGAATTCCTGGGAAGTGAACTGGGTTTTGGTCCCAGGTGGAACTATGTGAGCATTGCACCCAGGCTGGATCTGAATTAAATTGAAAAGGACCCCTGAAGGCCTCCTGAGGATGTAGGGTGGGGAGGAGGAACCCTCACTCCTTCAACTCCCCGCATCATTGACTGCTGCCTTTAATGAAGGCCTTGCTACCTGCTCCTCAAGCCTGTTGCTAACTCTCTCTAGCATGCGTGCGACCTTCACCAGTCAAGAAGTGGTCCAATGAAATGGACCTGCAAATGTCCCTCGCACAAAGGGTAGGACAGGACGCTTAACACAGCCAAAGCTTATGCCCCAGCCCCAACACACATGCAAATGAGTGATGATTAAATTATCTACTTTTAGGGAAGGGGGAGATTCAGATACACTAAGAAAAAAAAATTTTTTTAAAGAAAGAGAGACAGTGAGAGAGAGAGAGAAATACAGAATCAATTTTATTTAGTTTTTCATGGACTTTCATTGCTCAGACACTTCACTGTGTACGTGGTGCTGGGGTTTGAACCCGTGTACTTGCGCATGCTGGGCAAGCCCTGCAACTGCTGAGCCACCACTCCAGCCCCACTAAGAAAAATTTTTAAAAGTGGCCCTCGAATCGTTCGCTCAGCTGATAGTGTTGGATGGCTTACTCCATGTGTATGAATTTACAGCTATGACACCTGCAGTTATATTGCAGTTTCGGGATGGTTAAACCTGAGTTTGCTGCTGCTTCCTAGAAACTTCCGCTGTGGCTGGGATAAGTTGTAGGTGAAGGTGAAGCAGGGCAGGGTAGATGGGATAATTCTTCTCATTCAGCACATCCTGTAGTGTTCTGGGGTGTTGGGAGCCCAAGGAAAAATGCTCCAGTTGTACAAGACAGTGCAAGAGTGTTAAGTATTATTATGGAAAATGTGTAGATGCAGTTTTCAAGAAATAAACTTAGAAGTAAATTATCAAAACCAATGAGAGAGGCTGGAGTGATGGCTCGGTAGTTAGGGTGCTTACCTGGGCATGTGCAAGTACGTGGATTCGAACCCCAGCACCCACGTACACAACAAAGTATCAAAGCAACCAAAGTCACTTGAAAAACTAAATAAAAAGTGCTTCTCTCTTTCTCAAAAAAAAAAAAAAAAAAAACCCAATGAGAAGTGGTTTCCATTATTTTATCCAGCATGGGCCTGCTTCATTAAACAGCTTTCTGTCCCCATATTCCAGCCAACTTCTCAAAGACGGATGGCAGAAGGCCTTAGCAGGGGCTCACAGGGATAAGCTCCGCATTTGGAGAAGCTGGCCTAGAGTCACATTTTCCTACGCAACTATGAACTCTACAAAGGCATGAGACAACCAAAGGAGCTCACTGCAGGGGGTTTGAAGGCAACCTGGTCTGCAACCTCAGGATGAAAGGGACAGGCCATCTTGCATCTGTCCACCCAACAGAAATGCACTCAGACCTTGTTACTGCTAAGCTCATGAGTGGCAGTTCAGGGAGGCTTAGGTGTAAAGACTGGGTTATTACTCACCCAATCAGTGAGTTGATCTCCTTGTGGAGATTAACCAGCAACTGTAGGCAGGTAGGGTGTGGCTGGAGGAGGTGGGGTAGTGCCTTTGGGGGGTTAATCTGTATCTGGGGTGCAGTCTCTCTCTCTCTGCTCTGTTTCCTGATGTGATGTCCCTGCTCCCTGGAGCCCCAAGGAATAGAGCCGGTATTCCATGGATTGAGACCTCTGAAAACGTGAGCCCCCAAATCAACTTCTCCTCCTAAAATTATTCTTGTCAGGTCCTTTAAAAAAAAAGCTGAGTAAAAGAGACTCATTGGTTCCCAACTCCGGACCCAGCCACGGAGGGCTCATTCCTCCCCTGGAAAATCAGGAGTCCCTCTGCCAACATCAGCCCAACTGAACGCTGTCGGCAAGGGCCAGCAGCTGGGAGCTCTGTGGCAAGGGGAGAAACTGTCCTCCCCTACAGGCCTGATGCTCCCCTGTTTCACGAAGAAATGCTGGGGGTGGGGCAAGGAGTAGGACTGGCAGAAAAGACCTAGCTCCACAAAGCAGCCCCGACAGGAGGCCTCTGAGTCCCAGAGGCCCAAGGCTGTCCTGGGCCCATTCACTGAAGCAGCCAGGTGGAATGAACAGGGGCATGCCACACACCCTCCTCACCAAGGGTCACCCAGCACCCAGGCCTGCGACCACCCTTCCACTCCCTTAGCCAGAGCAGCAGGGAGCACCTGGAGCCCAGGGTCCCCTGATGAATGAAGCAGAAGAAACTAACAACACAAAGGCTCTGGAAGTTAAGCTGCCAATGGAACCACAGCTTGCAAAACATTAGGCCAGGACGTGTCTCTGTGCTACACTGAACGCAGTGAACCTGGCAAAATTACTGACAGAACAGTCAGAAAATAACTGAAAATCACTGGGGCTGCAGCGGTGGCTCAGCGGTTACCACGCTTGCCCGGCATGTGTGAGGACGCGGGTTCGAACCCCAGCACCACGTACACGACAAAGTGTCAGAGCAATGAAAGCCACGTGAAAAACTAAATAAAATTGATTCTCTCTCTCTAAAAAAAAGAAAGAAAAAATAAATAAAATTACTGTCATACCAAGAACCAAGAAAATCACAACTTGATTAAGAAAGGAATCAACTGATGGCAACACCTAGAAAAATCAGAGGTAGGGATCACCTGACAAGGGTTTTATTTTATTTTTATTTATTTATTTGCTACCAGAGATCGAACCCGGGGGCACTTAACCACTGAGCCACATCCCCAGCCCCTTTTATTTATTAATATTTTTTCAAGACAAGGTATTACTAAATTGCTTAGGATCTCCCTAAATTGCTGAACTTGAACTTGCAATCCTCCTGCCACAGCCTCCGAAGCCCTGGGATTACAGACATGTGCCACCACGCCCAACTTCTGACATTATTTTTAAAGCAGCCATCATAAAATACTTCAATGATCACTCACCCACCATCGTGAAACAAATGAAAAAGTAGAAAACCTCAGCAAGAAAACAGAAGAAATTACAGAACTGAAAAATACCTTAAGAGAAATGCAAAACAACAAAAACATCTCCCTGGGACAGTCTCAGTATGAGGACAGGAGAGAAGCCGTGAACTTGAGGCAACTACTGTAGGACAATAAGGAAAAATCCAACATGTGCATCACCGCAGTGGTTTAAGATTGACTGAAAATCCATTTGAAGAAATAACAGCTGAAAGTTCCCCAAATCTGGGAAAAGACACAAATCAACATACATAGAAGAAAAACTTCAGGCAGCAGGGTGGAGCCAAGAGCTCTTAGACTAACATCAAAAGCACAATTCATAAAAAGAAGAATTGAATCAGTTGAACCTTATAAAATCCCAAAACTTGTGAAAGCCCATGTGAAGAGGAGGAAAAGGAAAGCCCCAGGGCAGGGAAAATATTTGCGAACCACTTACCAACAAAGGCTGATATCTAGGTATATAAAGAATTCTTAAAAGTCAACAGGAGGGGCTGGAGCGGTTGCTCGGTTGCTCGGTGGTGGCGCTTGCGGCATGCAAGAGGACACAGGTTCACACCCCAGCATCCACGTACACAACTAAGTGTCAGAGCAACGAGAGCCATGTGAAAAACTCAATAAAAATTGATTCTCTCTCTCTCTCTCCCTCTCTCTCTCACTGTCCTCTCTTAAAAAAAAAATTAGCAGGGAAAAAGTCCAACTAGGAAATGGGCAAAAGATATGAACAGAGAGTTCACAAGACAGGATATAGAAATGACAAATAAGCACCAGAAAAAAATGTTCAGCACCTTCAATTACAGAAATGCAAATTAAAATCACTAGGAGATACTGCTACAGACTACCGAAACAGCTAAAATGGAAAATAGCAACTGTACCAAATGCTGGCAGGGATGTGGAGAAACTAAGTTATTCAGGTGTTATGTAAATTTAGAGTATTGTTAACATGCTGATTAGCAACCCCAGCTGCAGGGCGTGGCCTGGGGGTGGGCAGGTTGGGGTGGGGGTAGCTAGCTGACAACAGGAAGCAACAATTAATTTTCTGCTAGACCTGACAGCCAGCGGAGGAGAGAATAAAGTCAAGGAACTCCACCTTTCCTTGACCAAGTTGCATTCAAGTTCAAAAGGCTGCTCCAAGTGCACAGGAAATACCTTAAAACAAAAAGAGACCAAAAAAAAAAAAAAAAAAAGGAAAGAAAGAAAAAGAGAGGAGGGTCCCAGAATCCAGCATGTGAATTTTGAACTTGTTAATGTCCAACACAACCTAAGAGTTAGCATGATGCTGAGGGGACCCAATCTGTACGTAGATCAGAGGTCACGCTGGAAACAGAGTGGCCCAGGTCAAATGGGAGATTTCCACCATTCATGCTGGACAAGCTGCTAAGCAAGCAGCGGCCAAGCTTTGAAAAACTGCAGCAAGTTAGCAGAAGACAGAAGGGAGGAAGACTGATCCCAACTTCACTATGGAAAAGATGCACTGAAAAATTGAATCTATGCTGTGCAATCCCCATCTGTAGATCAACAGTGCTCTGTCATTTCCTGAGTCTCACAAAAAAAGTGATTGTGTGCACACAGACACACAAATAATCAATTCACACAGTGGTAGCTGGGCAGATTGCAAGCTTTGACATACCAGGCTCCAGCCATGGCAGACTGCCCATTTCGGGTAATGCCTAGAAGCAAACTTTGATGCTTATCCCTTCGTAAATAGCAACAAGACTGGACTTCGCTGTGCTGGGCACTGATTCGGAGCAGCTGCCAATCATTCCATCTCCTGCTGCCTCCTTACTGCAGAGTCCTGATTATGTCTGTATCCCAAGTGGAACCCAAGAAAACTGGGAGAAACAGCAAGGGAGGGAAATTTACACTTCCGTACATTGCTATGCCCCATTATAGCTGTGATCAAAATAGTATGGGTGCTGACTGATTAGTGTGATCAGCCTGGTCCAGTTTAAAGAGAAATATAGAGGTCAAGGGGAGTATCCTTGACCCATCTAAGCCAAGCCATCCATAATAGCAGTTGTGGTTAGATTGTGACCTCGTGGCTTTCAAAGTGAGACCACTCACAGGTGTAGTTAAGTGGGACAAAGATGTTTGTGCCTTATTCCATTCAAATTTGCTTCTAAAAACCATCCTGCAACAAAACAGAGTTGTTCATTTTGGGGAAAAAAAATAGTACCAGAGATTGAATCCAGGGGCACTTTGCCACTGAACTAGCCCTTTTTATATTTTATTTTGTGCCATGGTCTCACTATGTTGCTTAGGGCCTCAATGCTAAGTTGCTGAGGCTGGCTTTGAACTTGCAATTCTCCTGCCTCAGCCTCCCAAGTTGCTGGGGTCACAGGTGTGCAACACCATACCCAGTTTAGGAAGAAATAAATCTAAGTGTAAAGGTTAACTGGTAATTCTAAATACAAGTTTAAATTGGAATTAAAATTAGCATAACAACTAAAGAAGCATGAGCAATGAAGCTCTTGTCTGTTTTCCTTCCCTGTTAATAATGACTGCTTGATTGACATCTGGTCAGCTTCTCCGGACGTGGCTTCTGCCCAGCCTGACCTGAGTCTTCCTTCCATGTTAAGTCTTTCCCAGACTTTTCAGGACAGGTTGGTGTCAAAAGTCAGAGTGCTTTCCCCCTTGCTGACACAATCAGGGATGCCATGAAAAATAGGACCACCGAGGACTAAGGGATAAGCATCTTTGAGGGGAAGTAAGACATCCAAGCCAGCTCTGTCTCATGGGGTGAACAGCCATTCTGGAAAATTAGGTGATCAGAGCTGATCAGCCGTCAAGGCTGTGGGAGCAGGTTGGCAACAAGATGTCCAACACAAGAAGCATCATGAAGCGGTGCCACCTCTTCACCAAATGACATCAAGAGACCAGCTCCTGCCTATCCCGTAGTGGCCATGAAAGCCACTCCTCTCTGTTCTTCCTTTGAGTCAGACTGGATCCCTGTTCCCCAGGTACTGTCTCCCTTCTGACTTGAGCAGAAATCCCTATGTAGATAAAGCCTTAATTCTTTCTGGGTCCAGTGTTCATTTCTTCATTTTTGGATCCAAAACCCAATGTGGGTAATATTGTCACAGCCTTCTTCTGGTGATACAGGCTGATGGGCTTGAGAAGGTGGTTGGCTGCCCAAATATCCCTTTGCCTAATGATCGTTCAGTTCCTGTCTTCTCTGGGGCTCTCGCTTGTGGTCAGTCAGAAAAAGGAAGCATCTATTGGCAGCCCAGTAACAAATGTCCCGGACATTTTCCTCTGCCTCTTCCTGCCACCCTCCAGTCTCCCAGACAGCTGCCTCTCTAAATCTTTCCCGTTAGTCTATGTTTGGGTTGGAGAACAGTTCATAGGGAGTCCCCTTCCCTTTTTCCTGACTTTCAAAAGTATAAGCAGAGTTGGAGCGGTGGCTCAGAGGTAGAGCACTCACCTGGCACGCGAGGACCCGGGTTTGAACCCCAGCACCACATACACAACTAAGTGTCGGAAAAAAACAAAAACCAGAGGAAAAAATAAATAAAATTGATTCTCCCTCTCTTAAAAAAAAAGAAGTATAAGCAAAGATGTTGTTATCGTGTAGCAGAACACAAGCACTTTTTTCATCTTGTCTGAAACCTTTGAAAGCTAACTATTGATTTAAATTCCTTATAGTGAAGCTTCCTAATCTAAAATCTGTATTTAAATACACAGAGTTTGTTTGTTGTATGTTTGTTTTGGCAGGGGGAGGTCCTGGGGAATGAATCTAGAGGCGCTTTACCATTGAGCCACAATGGCCAGCACTTTATCAGTAAGAGAGAGAGAATCAATTTTATTTAGTTTTTCAAGTGGCTTTTGTTGCTCCAACACTTCATTGTATACGTGGTGCTGGGGTTTGAACCTGGGTCCTTGCACGTGCCAGGCAAGTGCTGTAACCACTGAGCCACCGCTCCAGCCCCCTGACAATCGTTTTATTCTTATTTATTTATTTATTTTTAAGCGATTAGTTCTCTCTTAATTATCTCAGTAAAGAGAAAAGAGTCAGAAATGTTCTGAGTGGCTGATATAACAACACCAAGGCAGGAGGAAATGGGAGGGCCAGGGAAGACCAGGAAAAAGCGAGATGAGGGAAGAAACCCAGAGAGGCCTGAATCCCTGATGCCTGATGGGAAGATGGAAGGCCCTGAATGGGGTTTCCAGGAGGCTGGAATGTCTTGTGGAAAAGAACAGCAGCATCAGATAATAGGAAGGGGATCAAAGCTGAGGAGGACCCATCAGAGGCCTGCAGGGGTCAAGCAGGAGGTGACCTTTCCTGCATTCCTCACTGCTGGGAACCCAGCAAGAGCTACCAAACTCATATTGACACTTAGTTCAAAAAAATGTAGGAAGTCGGGTGAAAAGGAATTATTCTGTACAGAAAATCACCAACCAATAAATGCAGAGGTGTGACAGAAACAGAAAATCCCCATTTATAATCATTGTAGCAGTAACTGTTCCAGTTGAACCCTAAGCGGGCGGCCAAATGATCAGGTGAGATACTATTTAGGAAAAAACGTCTACATATCACAAGATTTTGCCCTATTTATTATTCATGGATTTGAGAGGGACGGCAGAAAGTGCCTTATCTCAGTGACACTCCGTGTCCATGACTGATTCTCTGAGGACCCACGTCACCCATGTGTACTCCTGTCCAAATCCACTCCTGAGGAGGCAGGCAGACAAATAAACGTGGAGAGACATTCTAACCGACCTGGACTTTCTCTTTTTTTTTTGTAATTCAACGTCATGAAAAAAGTGGGTGATGGAGGATAGGAAACTGCTCTACATTGGGACAAAAGATGTCCAAGTAAATGTAAAGCATCATCCTTTATCAGACCCTGGATTAAAAAGATAAAGCCGCAAAGTATAATCAAATCATGACAGAAATTTAATAATGAGCCACGATAAGATAAATGAAGATCCTTTTTCTTAGGAGATATAAGGATAAATGTTTAGGCTTGAATGATGGTGGTGTCTGCAAAGATTTCAAACAGAGAGAGAAGCAAAAGATGTAAAAGTGTAGACCAAGTGTGCTCACTGTCCTGCTCTTGCAAACACTCCGTAGGTGTGAGATCTTTCCAAATAGGAAGATGGCAAAATGGGAACAATGTTAAGCATCCTGCCTCAGAAGTGGAGAATGCTTCTGTTCCCTTGTAGAGAGTAACCCTGGGCAAAAAGTAGTACTCCAACCTTAGGCCCCACAGCCAAACCTCCTGCATTCATATTTTAAGTTGTTTACATATTAACTATGTGACCTTGAACAAACTACTTAAGTTTCCTGCACTTCCTTTCCCCAACTATAAAGTGGGAATAAAAATAGCACCAACCATTTAAGGTTTGATGCTGGCAAAGACTTTGCAGTCAGTACGTGTATGCTGCCAGGGGTGGAGGGTGTAGCTCAGTGGTAGAGTGCTTGTCCAGGATGCAGGAGTCCCAGGGTTCCATCTGCACTGGCGCAAAAACAAACAAACAAACAAAAACGAGCTGCTGGTATTTCACTTGAGCATCACTAAAGGCAGGCTTGAACATGCTCGATTCACCAATAAGGGCTGGGGGGGTGGCTCAGTGGCAGGACACTTGCCTGGCATGTGCAACAACCTGGGTTCAAACCCCAGCACCACATAGACAGCTAAGTGTGGGAAAAACAAAAAACAGGTAAAAAATAAAATTGATTCTCTTTCTCTCTCTTAAAAAAAAAAAAAAGACACCAATAAGAGGACAGCTCTTTTTTTTT